>CAIGRF010010945.1:67254-78399 GCA_903798235.1 Fraxinus ornus | reverse complement strand
TAATATTTCATTCAATAAAATTTGGATTCATATTCCGTTTATTGGAGGACGATCCTGAATCTTAGGAATTTCCATTTAAGTTGTTAGCTCGAATTTTTCCATTTATAGAAAAATATCATTTTTATTTTTATTATTTATTTTTCGAATTTTGCTAGGGTTTTACTATTTAAAACATTGTAAGCCCTTTGAGGCAGCAGATTATTGAATAAAATATAAATTTTCGTGAGTTTTCTCTCATCTTTGAAAGGTTGTTCATCTTTCCTATAATCTTCCGCTACATCACTTATGGCGCTGAGAGGGTTTGCAGCAAAATCAATCCGCTATGAAAAGAATGGGAAAAGTTGGGCATTAGTCAAAAATAAAAATTCTCATAATTAAAAATAAAAGAATCCATTGTGCAAATACACCATAACTGAACACCAATGTTGTAAAAATTTGAGTTAAAAAGGATAAAATAGTCTTTCAACTTCGTGAACCATAGGACACAAGTTAAAGGTACGAGCTATTAATACGCAAATATCGCGAAGAGCTTGGTTGCGAAATAAAATAGATGGTTCACGTGTACCATGACAAGAACATAAAATTTTTAAATAAAAATTCATGTTAGGTCCAATCAACAACATGTCGTCCACATAAAGTAACAAATACATACAATCTTCATTTGTGTCGTGGTGCTGGTAATACAAGTAATGATCAAATTCATTCCTCTTAAAACAAATAGAGATGACATAGAATCAAAATTTTTATGCCAAGTCGTGGAGATTGTTTTAATCCATAAAGACACACAGAATACAGATCAAACTGTGTTACATTATTCAAATTATCAAAGTTAATGTTGCAAAATTCAACAACATTACCGGATCTCAAATATTATACCTTTTTACCTGTCTAGTTTTCCACATAAACTTTACAATTTCTAAATTTTGTAAAAGTTTCAGATTTTCCTTTTAGCAAATAAACATATACACATTTGAAAAAACATCAATAACAGACAGGAAATATTTGTTACTACCAAAAATGGGATTGTTTTTACGACCCCACAAATCAGTATGAATGTATTTTAACACTTTAAATGTTTTGTATTTGTTAGATGAAAATGATATCCTACAATATTTGCCAAGCACACAATGATCGTAAAACGGCATTTCAAACGCTCGATCCTTACCAAACACACCCTTATCATTAAGGAACTTAAATCCCTTAACATTAACGTGAGCTAACCTATTGTTGCCACTTTTGTGTGTTATCAGTATCAGTGTATTGGAGTTTAAACCACCCACTTCTCTTAGTAGCTGTAAAAGCTTTAAGTGTTTCCTTGAACATTTTAATCACTCAATCACCGAGTGCACCATTGAAACATGTCTCCCTTACAAAAATCACATTCTTCCCACATGTAGAATGTATATAACTTCTTTTAATGTATACACAACTACTATTAACTTTGACAATTGCACTACCCATACTAGTAAGCTGACATGCGACTCTACCCATGTAACTATATATCCATGATCAGACTTACGCAAATGATCAAACTAATTTTTATTTGATGTAACATGAAAAGAAGTAGTCGAGAATCCACTCGTGCATATGGAAGTTCATAGACAAGTTCATTTCTGCTAGTTCAGAATTTAAGAGCATGTAAACCTCACCAGGTTCATCTCTAACGATCACTACGTTTGCCTCATTTTACTCATTACCCTTCTAATCTCTCAATTTGTTTTTCTCTTTATTGCAATCAGATATGAAATGTCCTAGTCTACCACAACCATAAAATTTATTCCCCTTTGCCTTCCCCTATGATTTAAAGCGGCCTCTAACCTTCTTCTTGTCACTACCATTTTGTCCTTAATCATCCCTAAAATGAGACATACTCCTCATTTGGTGAATCTCTCCAATTTCTCTCTCATTTCTTTCAACTTTTATTTCATTCTCCTTACTCTTTAGGGAATCAATTACTATATCGGGGTGTAAGGGTCTCCTCCCATATTTGATTGCATTTTTGACTTCCTTATACACATCAAGAATAACATGAAAAAATACTATAGCTTTATATTCTTCAGGCAACTTATCATCACAATTTGTAATATCTTGTACAAGTTTATTAAAAAAATTAAGGTTGTCATCTACTTCCTTTGAGTGATCAGTGTTGAAACTAAAGAAACTTCAAAGTAAGAAAAGTTTACTATGAGTGGACTGTGTCAAGTAAATCTCTTCCAAACTTTTTTCAAAGCTTTTGACACCTCTTGTTGTACCAAGTTTCTTTTCATTTTATGTTGCTAGATTAAAAGATCACATTTACCGTTATGACACACAGTCAAAGTGATGCATGGATATCTTAACAAATAAGACACAACACAACCTTCAAGAAAATAACTACACAGAAAGTTCTAAAGGTCACGATATACACCGTTCTAGATTTTCAGTATTTTGTAAGATTTAAGATCTCAAATCAAGATAATGTTCAAGCATGTAAGGTCTTGGTGATAATTCTAGCAAATAATCAACGTAGCAAAAATAAGAATTACGCAACAATCAAATAGCTATACATGATAATACCATAGTTAATAGGCAAACAATCCTAAACTTTAGCAACAGACAATGATTACCCTACAAGCTAACCCCAAACCTAATGGTCATCCACATGTAGCTATGTCAACGAGTCGAGTCGAGCCGAGCCGAGCCCTAGCCCAAAAAGAAAAGCCCGTGCTCGGCTCAAGCTTTTTTTGGTTGGGCCGAGCCAAGCAAAGCCCGGCCAAAAAAATGAGGCTCGGCCCGGGCCTTAGCATGTCGAACCGAGCCGGCTCGGGTTTTTTTTGTTTTTTTGGTTTTTTTTAATAGATTAATATAATATAGCTGCCTTTGCGGTACCTTTAAATTTTTCATTTAATTTTTTTTTTAATGTGGGGCTCGATCCTACCGAGTTGTCGAGCTTTTTTGTCATCTCTATCCCCATGTGATTGCCTGCTATTGCAGAAAATTAAAAGGGATCATGCAATTTATCACAATTTATCAAGTGAACCAATATGCAAATCTGAACAAATGATAGGAGAATTAATTTTAAGGTTTTTATTCCTTTATTGCGAAATCAGCAAAGGCACACTAATTCCACCCCCAAACACAGGCTGCCAAACATACTTCCACTTCCACCACGAATCATAATAGCAATTGTAAATCACGAGTTAACCAGTAGCTCTGATGCCACTTTGTAGTAATAGGAACACCTTGCAATTAAATAAAATAACCACATTTTATTTTCTAATAAATTAAGATGCAAGAATTAAAGCCATTTTAATAATCGAATCAAAACTCCTCTGTCGATTCCAAACAAGTGTAGCAAGAATGGATGAATCAGGTCTCGGACCAAAGCCCAAAACCATAAAGCAACGCCACAAAAATTGAACCAAGGGATGTCTAAAGGAACCACGAAGGAATTGCCCAATAATTACAAAGGAAACAACAAAAAACCAAACTACACAAACAGGGACCAAGAGTAGGGAGAAAGATCAGAGGCACAAGGAATGGTAGAACCCAAGTCTAGTCATTGACAGTGGTGTCGGTAGTGAGAAAAAGGAGCGAGTCATACAAAGGACCAAGGAAGCTATCGATTTTAGAGAGAAAATAGAGGGAAACTGCTTTACCTCATGCAAGGAAGAAAACTATGTGATATGTGTGTGTTAATCTCTCAAACCAAAGGCCCAAGTATATGTATATGTATAATTAGGTCAACATAAGTGTGTCAACGAGCAATGGGTCGAGCCCATTTAACCATCTAATTACCCTCAAGAGATTCTTGGGCTGTCTTTGTAACTTGGGCTACCAATCGTGGTTTTGGACCAATATAATTAAGTATTCAATCCCGAGCTTCAAAGAAGCCTATAAATAAAAAGTTGACCCAATTAATCATCATCTGTCCAGTTTTGTTTGGTATCAAAATACCTAACAATTTCTTGAATAATCTCCTTTTCTTGAGGAAGGACATTAACATATATAATTTTGCAGTTACAAACATTATCTTCCCATCCACAATTTTTTTGCCATTACTTGATTCTAGATAAATCGAGTTTTCTTTGAAATCAAAATCTTCTTGATTTTGATAAATTTGTTCTTTTTCAGATTATGAATAATCTTCAGAATTAGAATTGAATAATTTTAAAAGTTAAATCTTAAATTCTTCATCAATGTGAAGATTATTGATCTTGCTCTTTATTGGACATCAATTAGAGTAATGATATGTTTGTTCACATTTCAACGTGTTATATAGTCTTTCTCGATTTTTTAAATTTCCTTTTGCAGAATTTTCTTTGTTGAGGTTTCTGATAATTATCTCCATTTTGATAGAACTTTTTTCTATGATATTTTGGATAGGATTTCTTTGTATTTCTCAAGTCTGGAGAAAGGGGTGATGATTTTCTCAAAGATACTTGCAAATGATCTGAGATCTCGTCTACTTCAAGTCGTTTCATTTTTTAGTTTAGCTTTGAGTTTGATATCATTGCATATTGCTAAGCCTACTTTATTGATCTAATTAATGATTTCACCGTAGGTAAGATAGCATATGGAACTGTATCATTGTTCTGATTTTTTATTGTAGTTCTTACTCTTTCAGCGAAGAGTCTTGAAAGTCCAGAAATAAACATTTCTTTCCAAAATAACTGATAACAATTTTCGCTAACCATTACTTTGGCAAGGAAAATGTCTTTATAGCATCAAAAGTCGTGTGAAGTTTTGGACACTTTAAGTTCCTCAAAACTTCATAGGAACTTTCATAATACGGTGTTGGATTTCCTATGAAGTGTTTGATAACAACATATAAAAAAATATCATTAGGTTGTCACTTCTTTCATTTGAAGTGAGATAATTTGTCCACAATCCTTTCACTTGTCTTGAAAGACTAGTTAGTATATAAAATTACAAGGTTCGACCTAAATTACACCTAAATAGGGATGGGGTGAATAGGTGTTTATGCGGAATTAAAGCTTAATAATTATTTATCTCTAGATGGTTAATCAATCGGTCCAATTATCCTAAGTTGAATTGTCACGGTTATATGGAAAACAATAAATAACAGTAGATTGATCACGGAGAAACCACAACTCAATAAAACTCTAGGCACTTTACTATCACAAATTCACTATAAACGAATTTTGAACTTATAGTCCGCAAGACATGACTACTACTAGTACTTTCTGACCTCCTGACTTTAATTTTCACAGCTATCTTGGATTGTGTGATTCTGCACCAACTCTCAGCTACAGTTTTCAAAGCCCCCTGGATTGCGTGCTTCTGTACCAACTTCCGACTTTATGAATTCATCTATCTCCTATGGATCAATGAAGAACTCCATGTTCTCCAACAACTGGAACTCCAATCACATTTCCTTGATCTTCAAAACTCTGACAGATGTGTAGGAAGTAGCAATTTGGTATTTGGATTAAGTGAGTTTGATTTTTTCACCGCCAAGAACAAATCGAACAATGAAAGTTGAAAGTTTTAGATAAATTTGATGAAGTAGATAAGAAGCAGTATTTGTTCTTTGAATGTTCAACCTTGAAAAAATCATTCAGTGGCATGCTGGTATATATACTATAGGTTAAGGAATGAATGGACCAGATAAAAAATCTTAAAAACGCGAATTAAAATTCTCCGAATAACCTTATCGCTCGAGCAAAAGTTGGACGACAAGCGAGCGACGGTGTGTCACTCGAGCGAAGTCCTGGCGACAAGCTAACGACAATGTTTCTATTTTTGCCACTCGAGCCAAGTGTCATGGCGACAGTCTAGCAAAATTGCGACGCCATTTTTCCTTTTTTTTTTTTTCCTTTCTCAAACCCTAGATCTAATACAAGTTAATTTATAATAATTGCAACTTATTCCTTGACTTTTACAACAAATAAATGTAGTCCATTTTGTTCACAGACTTGTCAATTACATTAAAAACCTAACAAACTCCCCCTTTGACTTTCAATGACAAAACTATAAATCTAAAGTCAAGTCAGTAAAACAAAATAGACTTAAAACACCTACTACTATCAAATCAACTGTCTTGACTGAACTGTGTTTTTCTTTGTAAACATGTTTTATGAAACAAACAACTAAATACCTAGTATAAAAGTACGTGAAAGTAATATGAATAAACGTAATTCAAATAGTTAATCATTAGTCATACCAACTAAAAATTAGATGCATTAAATCATGCCAACTAAATTAAGAAGCAATATCAATGTAAACCAACATACCAATAGAAACATTGACATCACTCAAAACTTAATCTAGTTGAAACTTTAACACTCAATGTTAATATCAGTCAAAATGTCTAATCAACAATATAATATACTCCTCCTTTTGTCACAAATGACAAGGGGTTGATAAAAAAAAATATACATAAGAACCCAAAAAGGCAGTGTCAGCATGCATAAGTATAAACAATGGACAGTAACCCTTCCCACACACGTAACTCAAGTTAGCATGGAGTAAGATGTATAAATGACTAATATGTGTAAAGTATCACTAATCCTTTGGAAGTAGGACTCCAAACCTTAATTTTGTGAGAAATAATATGCTAAGCATCACTTCCAATAAGTGTATTCCTCTACTTATGTAAGTCAAACCATTTAAAGCGCATTAGAACCTTTAATGAAAGCTCATTTTGTATTGATTTTCTTTTTCTCCCCCTGACTTTTTGCATATATATATTTTCATATCTTTCAATATTCTAAGCTCATTATTATTTTTCACATCTTAAGTGCAGGCTCTTCTTCATTAAACAACTAAAATGACTCATGTAGCGAGCTTTTGGACGGTTAACCTTAGTCAATTTACCATAGGCACCAGGTTATAAAAACCCCGCAGTCTTAGTTGCTCGAGTCAAATAGGCTCCAAAGAAGAACATAAGAGATTGAACTTTTTACTATCGAGGATAAACTTGAGCTTATGTCTAATAAATAAGGTCAATTCATGTTCAAAGTCACCTTACTAATAAGTGATTGCCATCCTAAATTTCACACACGCGATAGAACACAAGCTGTAGAGTCCCACTAACAATATCATAGTGTGTGCAGTGCAGATGGTACGTGAAGACACATATACTAAGTACTCCATAAATAACTTAAGTCGGCAACGGAAACTATGTTACATATGCTTGATCAGAACACACAAAATCAAGTTTATTGTATATTATGTTGTAAAAAAAACACTTTTCCACATTTTTATTTTCAAATGTTCATACATTTTTTTTATTTTAAAGCATGAATGCACCAAACACACAAAACAACTGCAAAAATAAAAATAAAAAACACAAAAAATAGTGACAATATATTAATAAAAAATGCATGAGTTTTCTACCTAGAAAACAAATAAATGAATATGACGCACACATAAATCAATGTCACACAATGTTAAAGCACAAGCATGTACCAACATACCTAATTGAAGAAGTACACAAACACCAATAGCTGTCCTAAGAGATTCAAATCGCAGACCATCTAATGGTTTGATAAATAGATCAATTAATTGGTTTCTATAGAGATATGCTTAAGAGTTACAACACGGGTCTCTACAAGCTCTTGAATAAAATGATGTCGTATGTCGATATATTTGGTTTGAGAGTGTTGAACGAGATTTTTGAAAATATTATTGGCACTAGTGTTATCATAAAACACAGTCATAGTCCCCTAGTCAACTCCATAATCACTCAACATCTGCTTCATCCAAAACAGTTGAGTGTAGCAACTTCCGCAGCTATATATTCGACCCATGCCGTAAATAATGAGATAGAATTTTATTCTTTACTCATCCAAGCTACAAGACTAGCACCAAAATAAAAACATCCTTTATAAGTACTTTTCTATCATTAGCATTTCCAGCCCAATCGACATCTACCAACAAAGTCAAGACTACAGTCCCGAGAGTACATGATTCCAAAATCTAAGGTTCCATTGATATATCTATGATACATCATATGGCAGTCGGGTAGGATTCCTTGGGATCAGCCTAAAAGCTGCACACATCCCAACACTAAAGGCTATGTCGGTCTATTTGCAATGAGAAAGAGTAAACTACATATCATACTCATATACAATATCTGATCAACACTCTTACATGTATGATCATGACCTAACTTGACACTAGTACTCATGGGGGTTTTAGTATATTTCTTGATGTCTAGTCCAAAACATTTGACATTGTCTTTAGCGTACTTCGATTGAGATATGAACAACACATCATCAATTTGTTTAACTTGGAGACCAAGAAAGTAATTTAATTCTCCAATCATACCCATCTAAAATTCTTGCTGCATACATTCAGCGAATTCATGAGCAGGAGAATATATAGGAGAACAAAAATGATGTCATCGAGTAAATTTGAGCCGTGGTGATGGTTTCCTCAATATATCTAATGAATAAAGTTCTATCTGCACAACCTCTAGAAAAATCATGTTCTACAAGATATGCAGTTAGTCTATCATACCAAGTTCTAGGAGCTTGTTTAAGACCATATAAGACTTTTTTCAATTTATAAACATAATGCGGGACGTTAGGATCAATAAATCCTTTAGGTTGTTCAATGTAGGCTTTTTCCTGAAGTATTTCATTCAAGAAAGTACTCTTGACATCCATTTGAAATAATTTGAATCCTAAAGTGCAAGCAACAAACAAAAGAATTCTAATGGATTCAAGGCGAGCTACCGGGACAAACGCTTCATCAAAGTCAACTCCTTCAACCTGAGTATATTCTTGGGCAACTAACCTAGCATTGTTTCAAGTTATGGTACCTTGATCATCAGTTTTATTCTTAAATATCCACTTACTACCTATAACATTGGTATTATCAGGCCTAGGAACTAAATGTCATATATTGTTTCTTACAAACTAATTTAGTTCCTCATGCATCGCATTTACCCAACATTCATCACTAAAGCCATCTTCGACTTTCTTAGGCTCAATCTGTGACACATAACTAGAAAATGTCAGGTTGTTTAATACCCTCTTATGAAGTCTCATCATTTCATCAAATCCCCAATAATATTTACCGTAGGATGATTAAACTTAACTCTAGACGAAGGTTCTTTTAGAGGTTTAGTTCTATCTTCAAGTGAGGACTCCTCAATGGATGTATTTATACCATTAGAAGTGTGTGAGGGATCGGGAATTGAAGTTTCTTTAAGTTCTGTAATCGTGACGAAATCTACACTCAAGTGATCTGACTCTTCCCTATTTCCTCCAATCTCCCACTCACTACAATCATCTTCTACAACCACATTGATAGACTCCATCCCAACCTATGTACGAGAATTGTATACTCAATAGGCTCGACTATTCCTGGAGTATCCTAGAAAAATTCCTTCATCACTCTTAGAATCAAACTTGCCCAAATTCTCCCTATCTCTTAGAATATAACACTTTCCGTCAAACACACGAAAGTACTGACAGTAGGACTTTTACCATTCCAGATTTCATACGGTATTTTATCATTTTTAGGTCTAAGATAAACTCTGTTCATTATGTGACACGCAATGTTGATGGTTTCATCCTAGAAATGCATAACAAGTCCCTTATCATGAAGCATAACTCTAGTCATTTCTTGAAGCACACGTTTTTTCCTTTCAACAACTCCATTTTGTTGTGGAGTGATCAACGAGGAGACTCATGCTAAATTCCCTCATCGAAGCAGAAGTTCTCAAAATTAGAGTTTTCAAACTCTTTTCCATGATCACTCTGAATTCTAGATATTGTGAAGTCTTTCTCATTTATAAGTCTTTTGCACAAGGATGAGACAAGACTAAATACCTCAGATTTTTCTCTTAACAGCTCAATCCATGTGTATCTAGAGAAATCATCTACTACAACCAAAATATATCGCTTACCACTAAGACTCTCTATCCTAGATGGTCCCATTAAGTCCATATGGAGTAATTCTAGCAGTTTGTTTGTTGGAATTTTATAAGTTTGTTTATGACTTACTCGAATCTGTTTACCTTGTTGACACGATTCACACAAAGTAGAATCATTATTGTTAAGTTTAGGTAAACCATTAACAAGTTCCTTCATACCAAGTTTAGATAAGCTCTTATAATTCATATGCCCAAGACATTGATGCCACGGTTCCGTCACATCAATCTTGGCACTACTAAACACACATTTGGAATTAGGAAGGACTCCATAACAATTATTAGAAGTTCTTACACCTTCAAGAACAACGTTACCAGTAGAATCATACGCAGTATACCTTTTCTGGACAAAACTAAATTCAAAATCAGTGTCACATATTTGACTAATACTTAGCAAATTTGACTTTAAACATTTCACACAAAGCACATATGAGATAACAGGTAGTCCAGATATATTAACGATACATTTACCTAAAATAGGTGTGGTAGCCCCGTCCCCAAAAGTAACCATGCCGCCATTCTAATAAGTGAGAGTGGAGAACAAGGCTTTAATGCTATACATATGTCTAGAACATGCACTATTAAGATACCACATAGAGTTATTTTGAGCTTTAAGTGCAATGTGGGCAACATAACAATTCAATTGATCATGAGACCTAGAAAGATCATTTTTCTTAACCTTAACCTTTTTAGAAGTAGAAGTGATTCTAGCTAACTGAGTCATCATCTTAGTTAAGTGGCTAACCTCATTGGCGAGGAAGTTAACCTTACTGAGATATCCTGACTTTTACTTCTAGTCGCGAGCTTATGACATCTAAGTCTTGTGTGTCCCAATGCTCCACAATGGAGATAGATGGGAATAAACTTAGGTTCAAACCTACTCGGAGGTTGTTACCGATTTATAGGATGATTGATCTTACGTTATCTAGTAGACCTCGATCCTAAGACATTCTTGTCCTTGGGTTCAGGATCAACAATATTCCTAATCTTGTTGGTGGTTGTGACGAACGTGGTATTGGAAGTACTAGCAGTAGTACGACCATTTTGAACGTATCCTAGATTGTGCCTATTTCTAGGAGACTTGTTCATTCCTAACAGATTATCAAGTTTTTGAGTACCACTCATGAAGGAATGAAGTTGAGTATTAGATTTTTCTAGATCACTTGTTAAGGATTTAACTTTGGCTTCTAAACTCTCATTAACCAGTTTCAACTCACCTATATTTCTGGTAGAATCCTGAAGATCTCCTAAGAGTCTCT
>CAIGRF010010945.1:46797-65930 GCA_903798235.1 Fraxinus ornus | reverse complement strand
AAACAGTATTTCGAGTTTTGTTAGTGGTCTGGACGAACGTGGTCTAGGATGTACTAGCAGTAGTATTACTATTTTGAACATAACCCATACCATACCTATTTTTGGCAGGCCTGTTCATCCCCAACAAATTATCAAGTTTCTATAACCTATTCATGAATGATTGGAGTTGAGTATTAGATTTTTCAAGATCACTTGTTAAGGATTTAACTTTGGCTTCTAAACTCTCATTAACCAGTTTCAACTCACCTATATTTCTGGTAGAATCCTGAAGATCTCCTAAGAGTCTCTCTGTCTCTCTCATGTTCATTGACCTTTTTTGATACGATTTTATTGACCTTCTTGATAAGACTTTCCTCAAATAATTGTTTATAAGAATCATGAATATCAGTTTCATCCTCAGAGTCATCCTCAGAATTCTCACTATGTTCATCATTCTCCACCGTTTTATTCTCCTTATTAGATTCAATCTTAGCTATAGATGTGAAAGCCATAAAATCTTGTTCATTCTCACCACCAGATGTGTCACTCTGAACATTCAAATTTGATTCATCATCACTTAAAGTCACTACTAATGCCTTACATTTTCCTTTATTCAAATTAGGACATTCATTCTTATAGTGACCAAAACCCTGACATTCATAACATCTAACTGACTGAGTCTTCTCACTAGAAGTTCTAGGGTTATTTTACTCACGCTTATCTTTCAAGAATTTACTAAGGACATCATTTTTCCTATCGTGAGGTTTTCTCATATTCTTCATCATCTTCTGGGACATTTTCACAAAATAAACTATTTCATCGTCCCTAAGGGTCTCAGAGTCAGTAGACTCGCTCTCTTCTACTCTAGTGGTGTTCATGGCTATGGATTTAAGCTTCTTTGGTTGAGAAATGGTGATTTCATAGGTTTAGAGAGATCCTACGAGTTCCTCTATCTTAGCTTCGTATAAGTCCTTACTTTCTTCAATAGCAGTGACCTTAGGTCTAAACCTTTCAGGTAGGGATCTAAAGACTTTTCGAACCATCTTAGACTCGAGAATCTTCTCACCTAGGTTGAAACTCGAGTTTACAATATCATTAAACTTTGCATAGAATTTATCGAACAATTCATCATCCTTTATTCTAATTTCTTCAAACCTAGATGTTAACATTTGCAATTTGGAGTTCTTCACAGTTTTGGTACCCTCGTATGTGGTCTCTAAGATATCTCAAACCTCTTTAATAGTTTCACACATCGACGCTCTCCTAAGCTCTTCTGCAGACACATCCATAAATAGAGCACGAAGCCCTTTACTATTCCTGTTGCAATCAGCAACTTGATCTTTTGTCTAAAGAGAAATATCAGTTGGTGTAACAACACCAGCAATAGTGGATAAAGGCGTAGTCCGATCGTTTAGAACAATGATCCAAATACGCTCATCCAACACTTTAAGGAATGCTCTCATTCGAAATTTTCAGTAAGTATAGTTGCTTCCGTCAAAAAATGGAGGCACGGTTAGAGACTAACTCATCTAGATTAATTTAAGGGTCAGGAATCGAAATGTGTCTCTGATACCAATTGAAATTACGAGTTTCGACCTAAATTACACCTAGAGGGGGTGAATAGGTGTTTGTACGGAATTAAAACTTGTAATTAATTAGCAAAAAGTCACTATTAATTATCTCTAGATGGTTAATCAATCAATCCAGTTATCCTAAGTTGAATTACCACAGTTATATGGAAAACAATAAATAACAAGTAGATTGATCACGGAGAAACCCCAATTGGGTAAAAACTCCGAGCACTTGGCTAGTCAGAAATCTACTATAAACGAATTTTGAACATACATTCCGCCAGACACGACTACCACAAGTACTTTATGACCTCCTGACTTCAATTTTCATAGCTCTTTTGGATTGTGTGATTCTGCACCAATTCCCAGCTGCAGTTTTCAAAGCCCCCTGGATTGCGTGCTCCTACACCAACTTCCGACTTTATGAATTCATCTCTCTCCTGTGGATCAACGAAGAACTCCACGTTCTCCAACAACTGGAACTCCAGTTACATTTCCTTGATTTTCAGAACTCTGACAGATGTTTATGAAGTAGCAATTTGGTATTTGAATTAAGTGAGTTTGATGTTTTCACCGCCAAGAACAAATCGAACAATGAAGGTTGAAAGTTTTGAATGAATTTTATGAAGTAGATAAGAAGTAGTATTTGTTCTCTCATTGTTTAACCTTGCAAAAATCGTTCAGTGGCATGCTGATATTTATACTGTAGGTTAAGGAATGAATGGACCAAATAAAAGCCTTAAAAACGTGAATTAAAGTTCTCCGGATAACCCTGTCGCTCGAGCCAAGTTTGGCAACAAGCGAGCGACAGTGTGTCGCTCAAGCGAAGTCCTGAGACAGGCTAGCTACTTGTTTTTGTTTCTGCTGCTCGAGCCAAGTCATGGCGACAGTCTAATGAGATTGCAGCACTTTTTTTCCTTTTTTTCCATTCTCGAACCCTAGACCTAATACAACTCAATTTATAATAATTGCAACTTACTCATTGACTTTTACAATACAATAAATTTAGTCCATTTTGTTCACTGACTTGTCAATTACATCAAAAATCTAACAATATGTTATTGAAAGCAGTTTCTTCATGAATCTTTCTGCACTGATAGGCCGTTAAACAAATAACAATATTTTCAATGTCTTGAATAATTTGATATTCAATCATTCTATCAGGGTTCCATTCTATTATTTTTTTCTCCAGTATAATAGACTTGTCTTTTTCTTTTTTTTTTCCTCATACTAAATGTCAGGAAAAGAAGACCTTGAATAATAATTCGAAATCTTTGAATAATTTAGACTTTTGATTTTGCTTATTTGAATATTCTCTTCTTGAAATTGACTTTCCAATTCCTAAATTGAATCAACTACGTTTATAATTTTTTTATGTATTCAACTTTGAGAGCTGTTTTGATACTACTGCCAAGATACTTGATGCTATTGAAAGTATTTTATTTCCTAATTTAGGCTTTGAATTAGCTTCATCAAATGGCTAAAGTAGTGGATTAGAGACCATTGTTTTCTTTGGGAAGAGTCGTGGTCTTTTGCCTTCTCTTTTCGAACTTTCTGATTCAGAATTTGATTCAATTCTTGTTAATTGGGATGTCACTGAATATAATAGCCCCTGTTTGAGAATAATGTGTATTGGATTAGTAATTTCTTGAAAAATGAGTGGTTAAAAAGTGGAAAAAAAAATTGAATTTACATATAAAATTATTTTAGGGAAAAATGTGTGGTAAAAAATGAATTTTGAAATGATGTGTTCAGATTTTTTTTGTTTTTTAGTTTACATGTAAACTCTGCACACAACTTAACCTATGTTTGGTACACATTCTTTCTAAACTCATTTTCAACCACACTTTCTTCAATAAAATAATATTTTCTATTACACAATAACCTTTCCTTACTTTTTAATTACATATTTTCCATCATATCACTATTTAAAATAAATATTTTCTTCAATAATATTCATCAGACACCCCCTTACCAAATACGCCAATTTCCCGCACATCAAGATATTGTCTTGCCAATTGCACCCACGTGCCAAAACATCAACATGATGCAAGACAGCGCCAGCATGATATCCATTTCAAATAATGAAGACCCGACTAACAGTAGTCCATTATGAACACTCTAATTGGGTAACATACAGAGGAGGCAGGGGGCCGGGCTAGGACCCACATGGTAAGAGAAGAGAAATTTATAGCTAAATTGGCCCAAATATCTATATTAGCCCAGCTTCATATTGAGTCCCAACCCAAGCCCAATTATCCAAATATTCTTTCATGATATTAATAAAATGTGAACAATTTTATTACCAAATTAGATTTTTATTTAATGCATATTTTACTTATAATTATATATAAACTTTTATAATAAATAAAATTGTATTTGGTTAAGCTTAAAATAATTAAATCTTTTAGTTTTAAAATTATAAGAAAGAAACTTACTTATTTGGACCATGAAATTGATGTTACTATCAAAATCAATAATTTTCTTTATATTTAATCTTACAATAAAAAAATATTTATAAGAACTTATTTGTTTATAATTAATAAGATCATATGTATATTATAAAAGTTGAATCAAACATGGACGTGAAAGAAATCAAATTTTTTTACCCTCAAAATTTGTTGTCGTTTATTGACTTTAGGTGGATTCTTCACTCATGGTAGAATGTGTTGGTATAAAAGATTGATGCTCACATTAGATGATATTTTTGAGAATGATGACGTATAATAATATATTTTCGATTACCTTTTTGGCCAAAACATTCAGTTGTTGAAACAAATGGTGGTAAAATTCTTGAGTATTTTTTTAGCTTTTGATTGACGGATATATATCATTTGTTTACGTTTATCGTGCTTCTATCGGTTCTCATTTTCTAAGGTGGGCGTCAATTTGTATTTTGCAAGAAAAAATATGAATATGTAGAGATATCTTAGGGTGAGAATATAGACTTGTACTTCATTGAATGTCATATGTTATTTATAGGATTGTAATGAGTGTAGTCACTAAACTTTATCTCTTGTAGCATGAGTTTATTTAGAATTTTCAAATTTTAGCCCACTCCAAAATCATTTCCTAGCTCCGCCCCTGATCACATAATTCAAATTCCAACCGATTTGAACATGTATTATTTTTATTTAGGGATGATATATGTAAATTTATTAATTAGCATTCCATAAATGTAAGTTCAACGTCCAAAACACTTTATTTCCTCATCCCCACTATCTAATGTTTATTCTTATAATCAACCTATTAAAATACGATGCAGCTGTCCTCCATGAAACTTGGTGGGGCTATATCTTGAAATAATGAGTTAAAGCATATTATAAAATCATTTTCACTTTGCTTATCCCAACTTATATAAAATGTCTTTTTTTTTTCAAGGAACATGCCTTCATATAAATTTCAATTAGCCCAGTTTTAATAAAAAATAAAAATTCTGGACCCATTAAATATGTTGTTAAAAATAAGTTTGAGAAAATATGAATTTTAAGAAATGAAGAACAAACAAAAATTTATACATGTTCAATTAAAATTAAAATGATCCATTTATCATATAAATATATTGTGTAGATAAACTCAATCCACTGCAGAAAATATTCTCCATGTCAGAATTTCTCTCGTTATAGTTAGTGGGCAACCTTTGCGCCAGCCCTGTTCTCCTGCGCGCCACGCGCAGGAGAACAGTTTACACTTTGCCTTGCCAAANATAGGAAATCGGCAATTTTTTTTTTTTTTTAGATTTTCTGTGTTTTTTATACATATATAATAATACATGAACAGTAAAAAATCAGTTCCAAACCAGTTTGAGTGTGAAAACGGTTGTGACAAAAATGAACAGTGAACCTCGGATTCTCTCTTTTAAGAGAATGAGTGATATACACACACTTCTCTATTCGAAAAGCATTAACATATTAATCTTCCATTTTTATACGAATTTTATATTATCTAGGCGCTCTTGTCAAATTAGAAATAGATTATGAGAATTTCTAATTAATTAAAACATTCTCTATTCCTCTTTGCACGAATTTCGAATTATGTATACATTTTTGCCAAATTAGACAAAGGACGAAAGTTTTTAGACTGTAGAGATATTCTAGTCTTCCTCGCTAACTTCATTGAATTTTTTTATAGGATATTGTAATAAAAGGGCAGTACAGTCATTTTGCATGACACTGACGATATTTTGAATAAATACACTAACAATAGAACTTCTAAAAACTAGGTTAATATTCTCATTCCTAATTCTATTGAGTTTGGTTCTTTCTCATTGCAAAAAAATCCAACTCTTACGTTAATAGTTTAGTCAACATTTGCAAATAAATGTTACAGATGGTGAGTTATGTCCAATATGAATATGATTGGCAAGTGGCAACCCAAAATTGAATGAAAAACAAGCAACAATAATATTGATAAGCATTTTGGTCCAAACAATCTTCAGCACCAATATGAACATATGGGACCCTTCATTCTCAAAGAATAGTCACGAGCACTGGGCATGGTTAAAAAAATTAAGAAAATCCTAGTTGTTATATATGTATGATATAAGTAATTTAGGATACTCGAGATATTGACTTTATAATTATTTTGTTGACATTGCTCCTCTAAGAACTCGAGTATTCTACACAGCAAAATCTAGTAGTGCGTTCAATACTTACTAGACTATAATCTTATATGAATTGAATTGCGCTGGTCGATTTGACTAGAATAATAACATGTCCTAATTCAGTTCCAGGTAAATCAGGATCGGTTTTACTACCACATTTTTCCATAAACGAATATTCTTTTACATTTTTTTTTACTATAGAACCCTTGATCTTTTATCTTTATCGAACTAATGATCAAATGTGATTTTAAACTGTTGTTAATAGGTTGGGAAAAGAAGTGATGGTCAGACCCCACATGGCCTACTTGCTGGGCTATAGGTTCTCATTGTGGCAATTTTCCAGCAGTTTTACAGACAAAATGTTAGAAGATGATATAACAGCCCTTCAAGAATTTATTGAAATGGGATTGAGGAAAACAAATAATATCTATCTTGTAGCTTCAAACAATGACAAGTTCTGTTGATGGTAGAATATGTACTCAGACATTGAACTAACAATGTAATGTGATAGTAATTTCTTGTGTTGTTCTAAAATGGACAGCTAGCTCGGTTAGCTCAATAGGTTACCTAGAAGTGGTGTGGTGATCAATATGTGCTCGAGTTAGAAAAGGATTTTTTGATGAGAAAGTGGTCAAGTGAGCATGTGTAGATTTTTTGTGTAGGTCCTTCCAGAAAAATACATTTTGATGCATATGTAATATGTATAATTATCTAGACCATAGTTACGCATCGCATCAACATGCTTTCACTTTAGAGCATTCCGTTTGGTGGATTGGGAAAGCAACTGTTACGCTAAGCCACGTGGCCGACCCACCGAAGCCCCTTTGCCGAGATCACATGGCATCCTATTTGGAGTGTATGAGACCTACTAAAGTCCATTAAATTTGGAGCGTCGAAGCCTCTCTGCTAAAGTGGTGAGGCTCAACGAAGTTAAATCTGAAGCTCAACCACGACAAAGTGAGACCCACATTTGAAGATCATGAATTTACGAAATCTTGTCGAAATGATTGATTAGACTCTTGTAATGAGTAAAATGTCAAAGTTTTGTCAGCGTAGGTTATAGGGTGGCTGCCCCCTTTTGGAAACATTTAATGTGGCACTGGCTAGTTAGGTCAATACTAATACCTAGGATAAGATGAAGGCTTCGATTAAGGAGGTGGGACCACATGTCCCCTCATCCAATGGTCACCATTTTACATGTAAAACTATAAATACTCCTCCCTTTTGTGTCATTGGGAGTAATGTCAATACATCCATTACAAGCTATATATTCTCTCCTTTTTAGTTCAATCTTTTTTTTGCTAAAGTTAGATGTTTGATCTTGATCTTTAGTTTGGTTTTCGTTGATCATTTCCTATTGAGTAATTTCAATCATATATCTTGCCGCGCCCGAACATATTTGTCTCGTGTTATCAACCTTCTCACACGTTCAAATCCGAGATACTATCGACTAACAATCTGTCTACACGTGTTGGAATTAGCTTGTGTGAACATGAGTGAGCTCGGTATCTGTTGACCATGTCAATGGTGCAAAAATCAAGATCAACATATTGGCGTCGTCTGTGAAAAAAGTTTGCCGAAAAATAGTCGGGCATCCTCCTTGAAAAATGATTTGTTCTTGAAAAAAAAAACAATTAGAAGCCCCAGAAGTTGGAAAAAATAGATAATTTAATTTAGCCAAGGAAGAATGAGTTCAAATCATGATGTCACTCCTATGAGGGTGAGAGAACACCCTAATGAAAATGCACTATCATCATAGGCGTGGTGAGATGAGAGCAGCTACTCAACTCACTCGGGAGATAGCAACAATGGCAGCTAACATGAGAAATATCACCCACTAAAACATGGATATGCAAGAACTCCTCATGCAAATGCAAGGTAAAGAAGGTCATCCAATTCCCCTTTTTGTGCCGCAAGGATATTATTCACATGAGGATGAAGTAAAAAGGCAGAAGGCCCCATCTCCCCAACAGGCTAGAGAAGTTAGCCCCCTTGAAAAGGAGGTGGGAGTTGATTTCTCCTCAAACTATACTTCGGGCTGACCCATCGAGGCTTATGTTAACATGGAGGATAATTCCCTCCCCCTCCCAATATGAGCCAGAACACATGCCGCAAAGGTCTATTAGTGTGTTTGACATAATCAACCCTGGAAACCAGGCACATGTCGTCATATCCACCACTCACACTTAGAAACAGGCCACAACCTCTTGCGGCCCAACATTCGGAAGAGAGGCAAGGACATGTCCCTCGTATTACCCAGTCTAGAAATAGATGTCACAGGAGGGAGAAAATGGTGAGGGATCAGGCAGGCCCATTTCATCCTTCCAGATATCAGGCTGATGAAGAAGAAGATTTGAATAAACCCCAAAGATCTTGTGACCTCGATGATGAACATCAAAATTCACTTTTTCATAAGAACTGGGAAATGCCAATTGTCCGGAGCCACTATGTGTTGCCAAAGATGCCAAAGTATGACGAAAGAGGAGACCCAGCTGAGCACTTGAATAGTGACAAAATACACATGAGTTTGAGAGACGCCACCCTTGTTACAAAACACACATGCAGAGCCTTCCATTTGACTTTAAGTGGGGTGGCAGATTTTTAGTACAGTAGGTTACCTCCAAGAAGTATTAGGAGCTGGCGAGAGTTTAAAAGTACATTCCTAAAACGATTTGCTGTAAGTAAAGAAGGAGAGGCTCATATCTAACGTCTTCAGGACATGGGGCAACAGCTCGGAGAGACATTGAAGAGTTTTTTAGGCCATTTTACTGATGAGATAACATATTGTTTGCAAGTCACTGACCAGAGGCGTTATCAGCATTATGGAGCGGGTTAAACATGAACACCTTCTTCTTGGGGGATGTACAGAATCAGGACTCCACTAACTACGAAGCTCTACTAGAAATGATAGGATGTGAGATCATCAAGGAGGAGTTGATTGATCACCAAAATAGAGCCAGTAGGGGTCTTCTACCCCCCACAGAGACAGCGTGCAAGAGGACCAACCTCTCATTTAATGGACCACCAATGGAACCAAGCTAGTAGTGAAATCGTTCCCAATTTTGGGCAAGCACTTATCACAGCCACATTAAATGCTGTACCCACGCTGGGTTACGAGGATATAACCTCCAAAACCAACACACGACAAGCTGGGTCCGAACAACAGGCCTCCCCAAAGAGGAAGAAGCTGAGGATGGGGTTAGAAACCTAGAAATAGGTCGAACGCTCCTCAATATAGTACCTACCATCATTCCTACAACCATGACACACCAGACTGTAGAGACATAGCCCAAAACCCTAGGAAAATGATTCATCGAAACTATCGAAGAAATGATCGCCCTCTTAGGAATATACCCCCACCTAAGTAAGACTGAAGACCTAAGTGTAAAGAGGCTAAACCCCCGTTGGAAGCCATCTCCACAATGAAGGATGGAGTGCGATAGAGAATGGCCTAAGGAAAGACAGCGATAGCTTAGGAACCCCTGACTAACATGGAATACACTCATTTCTACAAAATCGATACGATTTTCAGTAGACCTTACGTTGGGAATAATACAAGAAATTCTCAAAGGAATTATGCTAGAGAAGCCAAAGACCCCCCAATGACTAGCTATATAATAGATAAATGTTCTCGAAGAAGGTAACTACCACCTATTGCTTTCACCTAAAAAGATGTTGAGGGTTTACACTTCCCTCATTGTAATGCCCTCGTGGTAAAGGTCGTTTGGCTCGTAATGGCTGAAACGGATGCTAGTGGATAATGGTAGCCCTATCAACATCCTTTTTAGAGCCACTTTTAACAAAATGATCACCGATCATGAGTTGACTCCCATCTCTACCCTCTTGTATAGCTTCATCGACGATAGTGTCATCCCAAGGGAAAAATAACCCTTGGGATGGAAATGGGAGAGTCACCCCAAACAGCTCTAAACTTTATGAAATTCTTGGTTGTGGATAACATGTTAGCTTACTATAGGGTGCTGGGTAGACCCGCCTTAAAAGATTTATATTCCGTCACCTCTATTCATCACCTTGCATGAAATCTCCTACTAAACATGGGATTACCACAGTTAGGTATGATCGAAGAGGAGCGCGGGAATGCAACCTGAAGAAAGGCTGAACCCAGGGATGTTAACGTGGTGTTAATGGACGTTGACATGATAGATGCCCTAAGAGGACAATATTCTGGACAAGAAGACATCGAGATGACAGATGCCCTCGAGCAGGGGGTCATGCTTGATGAATTGGACCCCGTGTTATTAAGTCCAAATACTAAATAGCCAGTGTAGAGAATCTAGAAAGTTTCTCGATGGATCATCAAGACCTTACCAAGGCATTGCAGGTGGGAAAAGGACTACCACCGAAAGCTAAAGAAAGAGTCGAGGACTTTTTGTACCGAAATCTTGATGTCTTTGCATGGAGGCATGAGGACATGATAGGCATTAACCCCAAGGTCAGTTGTCTCTACCTAAAAATTGATCCTACGATTGTCCCCCATAAATAGAAGAGATAGGCCCTCAACTCTAAGAGATCCCTAAAGGATAAAGTACAAAAACTAATAAAGAATGGCTTCGTGAGGGAGGCATCTACTCCAAATGGGTCACAAACCCAATTTTGGTAAAGAAACACAATAGTAAATGGATGGTATGCATCAACTTTTCCAATCTCAACCAAGCTTGTCCTATGGACAGTCTTCCTCTTCCAAGGATAGACCGACTTGTGAACTCCACTACTGGGCACAAGCTTTTGAGCTTAATGGATGCCTACTCAACCTATAATCAAATCCCCATGCACTGGGCAGATGAGGAAAACACATCTTTCATCACTTACAAAAGTCATTATTGTTACAAGATGATACACTTCGGGTTGAAAAATGCTAATGCCACCTACTAGAGACTTTTTTAACAAAATGTTTGTCAACCTCATTGGCAAAACAATGGAGGTCTACATGTATGACATTCTTGTGAAGAGTTTAAAGATAAGTGACCATGTAATGCACCTAGATGAAACTTTCCAAATTCTATAGATGTACAGAATGAGGTTGGACCCCCTTAAATGTGTGTTCGATGTTGCATCCGACAAATGCCTAGGATACATTGTCAACCAGAGAGGCATTGATGCTAATCCAAAAAAAATTCGAGCCTTGATCAAGATGAAGTCCCCTCAAAAGCCAAAGGAAGTGCAAAACTTAACATGGCATGTGGCGGCTTTAAGCTGTTCATCTCGAAGGCCACCAACGATGCCTCCATTTTTTTAAGATATTAAAAGGGGGCAAAAAGTTTCAATGAATGGATAAGTATGAAGATGCCTTTCAAGGGTTGAAAAAGCTCCTATAGCAGGCCCCTTCTCTGAAAATTCAAGTCCAGAGAGGCCAGACAACTCTATTTGGTCATCTCTAATAAAGCCATTAGTGCGGTTCTCGTAAAAAAAGTGAGTACCCTCCAATTTCATGTTTACTATGTAAGAAAGACACTTTTGGCGGCCGAAACCCGTTATCTTGACATGGAGAAGTTAGCTCTGGCCTTAATGTTCGTATCTAGAAAATTGAGGCCATACTTCCAAGCTTACAAGATACTTGTATTAACCAACTTCCCACTCAAACTAGTGCTTCAGAAACCCGATGCTTCAAGAAGGTTCCTAAAATGGGCGGTTGAGCTCAGTGAGTTCAATATTATTTTCAAAACAAGAACTGCTATCAAAGGCTAGGCCTTCATAGACTTCATGGCGGAATTCACCAACGTTTTGGAAATAGAAGAAATAATGGAGCCCACAGAACCTCTCGTGTAGAACTTATTCATGGATGGTTCGTCTAGGAAAATAGACGTAGGAGTGGGTGTAGTCCTAGTTAGCCCCGAGGGACATAACCTCACTTGCATAATTAGGTTCGGGTTCAAAACTACAAACAACGCGGCTAAATATGAGGCACTACTGGCCGGCATAAGGTTGGCTAAAGAAATGAAAGGGAAGAGGTTGCTCATTAATAGTGATTCCCAACTAATAGTTAGTCAGGTTAATGGCAACTTAACACCAAGGGACAGGCATGGCCACATACCTTAAATTGGTGATGAATCTACTCCCATCTTTCGAAAAATTAGAGCTAGCCCAAATCCCGCATATTGAAAACACCCACACCAATGCCTTGTCCAAGAAGGCTATTAGTAACAACTCAGAATTACTAACGATTGTGTCGATCAAACACCTCTCAAAACCCTCCACTGCTAAGGAAAAATATGTAATGTGGGTGAAGAAACGCCTACATGGATGCAACCTATAATAGCTTTCCTTAAAGATTAAGTCCTTCCCAACAACAAAGAAGAAGCCTACAAACTTAGAAGAAGGCCAGCTCACTTTGTATTCCAGGATGACGTGCTCTACAAAAGAGTTTTTCCTTACCTCTCATTCGATGCATCGGAGAGGAAGAAACCACCTACATCCTTCATGAAATTCATGAAGGAGTCTGTAGCAACCACATAGGAGGACTTGCGTTGGCATAAAAAGCAGTATGACATGGGTACTATTGGCCCACTTTGAAAAAAGACACGATCCAATTTGTGTGATGGTACGATAAATGTCAACATTTTTCTCCTATCCAATGACAAACCTCCCAAGAACTAACAATAGTATTCAACCAGTGACCATTTACCAAATAAGAAATCAACCTTATAGGTCTTATACCCAAGGGTAAAGGCAGTGCAAGCCTTGCTATCGTCGACATTGATTACTATTTAAAATGGGTTGAAGTCGAACCTTTAGCAAGAATTACAAAAGCCAACACTTCCTATTTCTTGTGGAATAATATTATATACCGATTCGGAATTCCCTATTCAATCGTCTTAGATAATAGGTGTTAGTTCGATAACAAAAAGGTTAGGGACCTATGTGAGGAGTTGGAAATCAAGAAGCATTTTTCAACACCTCAACACCCCAAGCAAATGGGCAAGTAGAGGCCGTAAACAAAACCATCAAGTATATTTTGAAAAGAAAACTTGACGCTTCCAAAGGAGCATAAGTCGATGAACTACCACAAGGGTTTTGGGCAACCCGAACTACAAGCTAGACCCCAACTGGAGAAACTCCTTTCTCAATGGCTTACGGTACTGAAGCAATGAGCCTAGTGGAAGTTGGATTACCCTCTCCCCGTTGATTGCAATTTAATGAAATATCCAACGACGAGTTCAGAAGATGCGAGCTCGATTTTCTTAACGAAAAGAGGAATGAATCTCAAATGAAACTAGCCGCGTATCAAAGGAAGGTGACTCGTTACTACAATGCGAGAGTTAAGAAAAAGTCCTTCGGGGATAAATAACCTAGTGCTTTGGATAGTTTTCATATCCTCCAAAGAACCAGGGGTAGATACATTAGGCCTAAACTGGGCAGGTCCGTATCGCATAAATGGAAAACTGCTACTTGACACTCATTGGATAAATGACTTAGATGGAAAAATGCAACATCATCAATGGAACATAGAGCATCTTAGGATATACTACCAGTGAATTGGCTTTATAGCTGGAAGATATTACCTAGCCCTAGTAAGTATTTCGAAGTGATTAAATCAAAGTAAGTTTTGTTTAAAATATTTAAGGCATATGCCTCTCGAACGTCATGGGAGAAGTACCTACATGGATAAATCATCCACTATGTATGGAAGCGTAGGCGCCTCGGAAAAGAGGATCAAATCTCAAAAAGGATTACCTCATTAGTTCTTCGAAGCGTACAGCACAAGCCTCCTACGACGAAGCTGAACATCATGGGAGATGTCCCGATATTGTGAACTACCCGCCATGTATGGAAGCGTGGGTTCCTCGAAGAAGAGGATCAGATCCTAAAAGGGATTACCTCATTGGACTTTTGAGGCGTTCATCACGAGCCTCAGATGATGAAGCTGAATGTCTTGGGAAAAGTAGAAACAATACAGAAAAACTTGTTTCTAGATTAAAATTTGAAGTTCGACCGAACTAATACCTAGAGGGGTGAATAGGTGTTTATACTGAATTTAAATTAACCAATTAATAAATACAACAAGTCACAGTTATTAATTAATCTAAATGAATTCACATGCACAACTATTCTATGTTGAATTACCACATTTAATAAATTACTAAAAAATAAATAACACTTGAAAATTGTTGACGGAGAAACCCCGTAACTGGGTAAAAACTCCGGCCCAAGCCAGTAAAAATCCACTAAAAACGAATCAACATACAGTATTGTCAGACTCGACTAACTCTAGTACTTTCTGACCTCCTGATTGTAATCACCAAAGTCATCCTGGATTGCGTGCTCCTACACCAACTCTCGGGCTTCTGAATTCGTCTATCTCCTATGTGAAAGTTGTGTAGTTCGACCCTAACAATAACTAGAGGGGAGTGAATAGGTAATAATATGGAATTAAAAATATTTAATAATTAGATAGCAACAAGTTACTAATTTAATTTATTATTCTAGATGGTTAATCATGCAAGTCAGATTTTTCCTATGTTTAAATACCTCAGATAAAGGAAGCAATTAAGAAACACAAGAATGATCACGGAGAAATCCAACTAGGTAAAAATTTCGAGCACTTTGCCAGTCAACAATCTACTATAAACGATTCTTTAATTTACAGTCTACCAAACTAGACGACAACACGTACTATCTGATCTTCTGACTGCAATTCCTACAACTCTCATGGATTCTCTACTCCTGCACCAATTCCTAGCTGCAATTTCCAAAGCTCTCCTAGATTATGCTATCCTGCAACAACTTCTAACTTTGTGAAATCGTCTATCCCATGTGGATGAACGAAGAATACCGCTTTCTTCACCAATTGAAACTTCAGTCACCATCCCTTGATCTTCGGTAACTCTGACAGATATAGAGGAAGCAATAGTTTGGTAGTTGGATTGTGTATCTGATGGTATTCTAACCAAAAGCCTATTATAGGACGAAGGTTGAAGCCAAATAGATGAAGAAGATCGCACAATATAAGTTTCTCTCAATGTTCAACCTTGTGAAATACGTTCTATGGCTTTAGAGTATTTTATAGTTAGATTATAAAACGAATGGATCGGGGAAAAGCCTTTAAAAAATGAATTAAAAATTTCACGGACAACACTATCGCTCGAGTGAGGGCTCAGCGATAGTGGAGAGACAGCTTGTCACTCGAGCGAAGGAGAGGTGATAGTCTAGTGAAGATATTTATGTTTTTGAAGCTCGAGCCAAGCCTTGGCGACAGTCTAGCGAAAATTCGCATCGTTTTTCCTTCTTTTCTCATTCTCGAACCTTAAACCTAAAAACCCTACTTTTGACAAATTGCGCATTACTCCTTGACTTTTTAAAACATATGAAATTTAGTCTTTTTGTTCAAAGAATAACCAATTACATAACATCAAATACCTAACAAACTCCCTCTTTGGCATTCTGTGACAAAACAATAATACAAGTTAAGGTAGTATTAAAGAAATTATAGATTCAAAAGCTGACTCGACTTAAAAATGTCTTGAACGGATTCTTCATTTCATTTTTCAGTACCTATTTCTTGAAATAGACAACTCAAATACCCAGTGTAAAATGTATGTGAAACATGATCAATAATAAACATAGTTCAATCAGTTTAAGTGTAAAAATAATTTAAGCAGTTTGCAATTTATTTTTAGTTTCATAACATATACTAAATTAAGACATAGTATCAATACAACCCAACATACCAAAACAAAACATTTATACTAACAAAACATCCAAAACTTAATTTAGCAAAACTGATTGTATCACATAATGTTCATGTAGTATCATGTATAATTCAATAAGTCATCACATAATGCTCTTTTTTGTTACTCTCCCTTTTTGTCACAAAATGACAAGGGACCAAAAAATACCATACATGAACCCAACAAAGCAGGTGTTATCATACACAGGTGTAAGCAGTGAAATTTGATAAATTTTTGATGTGATTTAAACCAAAAATCGATGCTTGATGAGCACTAGAAGGTTAATTGCACAAATTTAAGATGGGTATGGCGACATTTTGAGTGAAGATGAGAAGAGTAGAAAAAAATTGAAGAAAATGTGAGAAATGGAGCGTTTAATTCAAACATACAGGCTGTCGCTCGAGCGAGGGTTGAGCGACAAGAGAGCAAGGAAGCTTCTGCCTTTATCGCTCGAGCGTATCTCAGTGATAAGCTGGCGACACACATGTTGACAAAAATAGCACTGAATTTTTGAAAATAAAGAAAAATAGCACCATTTTTTTCCAAAATATGTAAATTAAACAAATTAAGCTCTTGACAATCCAATGAACTTCAACCATTTCATTATTCACAAGTAGAGCATTATCAATAGACACTTTCCCATGTACTTAATCAAGTTCAAAATGGAGTAAAGTGTATAAGTTACTCACGCGTGTAAAGTGCCACTATTTTCTCGTGAATAAGAGTCCAAACCTTAAATTTGTGAAAAGTAACATGCGATTATCACTTTTAAATAAGAATTCTCCTTACTAATGAAAGTCAAACCCATAAATGTTTTAGGACCTAAAACGAGCTCAATTACATAAATATTTTTCTTTTCTCCCCCTGAATATGAGCATATAATTTTTATGTCATTTTTCTCATATATTGCATCTTATGTGCATATTCTTGTCCATTAAGCGACTAGATTGACCCCGTAACGAGCTTTAGCCTGGTTAACCCAAGTCAATTGATCATAGGCACCATATTAGAAGAAACCCCTCGAGCTTAATTAGTCGAGTCAAATAGGCTTCGAACAAAAGTAAAAGATGAACCAGAATATCCCTTTTTTATTCTTAAATAATACAGGGAGATTTATCATGAACTAAGATCATCGAAATGTAGGTCAATTCACGTTTAAGATCACCTTATCAACAGATGATAGCCATCCCAAATCTCACACACGCGGTCCAAATTCACTCACAAGATCACAGTGTGTGCTATGCAAATGGTACATGAAGAAATATATATTCAATACTCCACATTAAATCAAATTAAGTAATGAAAATGATAGTATAGAACAAATAAATGCATACTTGGTCACAAATGCTATGTTTCAGCGCACCATAAAGTATCTAGAGCCCGAAAAAAAAATTTATTAAAAAATAAATATCAAAACAAATAAAAGCACAAAACAAAATAAAGACACAACACACATAAGTGGGATGCATGCAAAAATGAATGGACTCAATAAACTACACGTGCATGCATCTAAGAACCGAATCACGCCAAAATATGAATGTTCTTACCTTTAAGAGCATGATCACTTTCACGACCTTCCAAGTTGCTCTTTTTAACCCAAACCTTCTTAGAAGTAGACGTGACTTTAATTAACCGAGTCATCATCTCAGTTAAATGGCTAATTTGATTGGCAAGAAAGTTAACCTTGCTAGAGAAGTCCTGACTTTTACTTCTAGTCACAAGTTTACGATACCCAGGTCTTGTGTGTCATAGAGCGCCACAATGATGGCAAGTGGGAATAAACATGGGCTCATACCTGCTCAAAGGTTGTTACTGATATGTAGGACGATTGACCCTACATTGTTTAGTAGGTCTCGATCCTAAAGCATACCAGACCTTCGGTTCAGGAAACATAGTATTCCAATCTTTGTTGGTGGCCAGGACGAACATGGTCTTGGATGTACTAGCAGTAGTATTGCCAATATGAACATAACCCAGACCATGCCTATTTTCAGCAGGCTTGTTCATTCCCAACAAATTATCTAGTTTCTGTGAACCACTCATGAATGATTGGAGTTGAGGGTTAGATTTT
Organism: Fraxinus ornus; assembly: GCA_903798235.1. Lineage (NCBI taxonomy): Eukaryota > Viridiplantae > Streptophyta > Magnoliopsida > Lamiales > Oleaceae > Fraxinus > Fraxinus ornus. Next base: position 48,020 of record CAIGRF010010945.1, on the reverse strand, counting down.
TCAAGATCGCTCATTAAGGATTTAGCTTTAGCTTCCAGATTCTCATTAACAAGGTTCAACTCACTTAGTTTATTGGTAGAGTCCTGAAGATCACCCAATAGTTTTTCTTTCTCTCATTCAAGATCATTAACCTTTTTCAACATAACTTTATTGACATTTTTAATCTTTAAACTCCCCTCAAACAATTCACGATAAGATTTGTGAATATCTAGTTCATCCTTTGACTCTTCTTCGGATTTTTCACTCTGTTCATCACTTTCAACCTTATCAATCTCTTTATCAGACTCTATCGTAGCAATGGAAGTGAAGGCCATGAAGTTCTGTTTATCCTCACCACAAGATGTATCACTATGAGCACTAGAATCTGATTCCTCATCACTCAAAATCACTGCTAACGCCTTACGTCTTTCTTTAGTTGCACTCCTTTTTAGATTAGGACATTCATTCCTATAGTGACCGTAACCTTGGCACTCATGACATTGAACATATTGATTTTTCTTAATGGGGGTCCTAGAGGTATTTCTATCATGCCTAGAGGTATTTCTATCATGCCTATCTTTCGAGACTTTGTTAGGGACTTCATTTCTTCGTTCTTGAGGCTTCCTCGTATTCCTCATCACCTTCTAAAATATTTTAACAAAATAAGCTATTTCGTCATCCCTAAGTGTCTAGTGTTGACTTTAGGCATAAACATTTTAGGTGGGGATCTAAGAACTTTTCTAACAATCTTGGACTCGGGAATCCTTTCACCTAGGTTGAAACTCAAATTGACTATGTCATTAAACTTAGCATAGAAGTCATCAAATGATTCGTCGTCCGCCATCCTAATTTCTTCAAACCTAGAGGTTACCATCTATAGTTTAGAATTTTTCACAATTTTAGTTCCCTAGTGTGTGGTTTCTAAAATATCCCAAATTTCCCTGGCAGTCACACATCGACATTATCTTAAACTCTTCCGCAGATATAGCCATGAACAAGGTGTAAGGTTTTGCTGTTTCAATTACACTCATCTAAGTTCGTTTTAGTCCAAAGGGAAATATCAGTAGGTGTGACTACATTAGCAACAGTAGTTGAAGGTGGAGTCCACCCAGTCTGAATGCTCATCCAAATACGTTCATCCAAAACTTTAAGGAAAGCTCTCATTCGAACTTTCCAATAAGTGTAGTTGCTTTCGTAAAAAAATGGAGGCACGGGTAAGACTGACTCATCTATAAATCAATAAG
>CAIGRF010010945.1:32684-44222 GCA_903798235.1 Fraxinus ornus | reverse complement strand
TTCTTTTTAGAGAAAATAAGAGTAATTTCGGATTTGAGGGGAGGTGTAGTTAAAAAATGCTTTTCCTCTTCTTGTAACCTCCCTTTTTAGTGGAAAACTAAATATGAGAGTTATATTATCGTTAATCTTGTTAAATTGAGTCTTTAACTAGGAATTTGAAGAGTTTTAAGCAAAAAAAATAATAATTTTATAAAATACTTTATAGAAACATCTGCATGATGATTCGAACCTGGGCGCCAATATGAAATACCCTGCAAATGACCATTGTGACAACCCAGTTATTCATTAAATCTTTGTAATCAAATTTACTTAAACTTAATGTCTTAAATTATTGGGCTTATAAATAACTTATGACTTGTACTTTCATAAGCTTAAATGAGCCGGGCTTCCATAGTTTATTTCTTAAATGGGCTATATCAACCAAATTAAGAATATAAAATCTGGAACATTACAAATCCACCCAGTTTGAACGCGCATCCAGATACGTTCATCCAAAACTTTAAGAAAAGCTCTCATTCGAACTTTCTAATAAGCGTAGTTGCTTCCGTCAAAAAACGGAGGCACAGAAAATGACTGACTCATAAAGAAATCAACAAAGGTCAGGAATCAAATTAAGGCTCTGATACCAATTGAAAGTTGCGTAGTTCGACCATAACAATACCTAGATGGGGTAAATAGGTAATAATGCGAAATTAAAAATATTTAATAATTAAATAGCAACAAGTCACTAATTTAATTATTATTCCAGATGGTTAATCATGCAAGTCATTTTTTTCCTATGTTTAAAATACCGCAGATAAAGTAAACAATAAAGAAACACAAGAATGATCACGAAAAATCCAATTGGGTAAAAACTCCGAGTACTTTGCCAATCAACAATCCACTATAAACGATTGTTAAACTTATAGTCTATCAGACTAGACGATTATACGTACTATCTGATCTCCTGACTGCAATTTCTGCAGCTCTCCTGGATTCAGTGCTCCGCACTAGTTTCCAGCTGTAATTTCCAAAGCTCTCCTCGATTATGCTATCCTGCAGCAACTCCTAACTTTGTGGAATCGTCTATTTCCTGTGAATGCATGAAGAACACCGCGTTCTTCACCAATTGGAACTCTCGTCACCTTCCCTTGATCTTCAGCAACTCTGACAGATATGGAGGAAGCAGCAGTTTAGTATTTGGATTGTGTATCTGATGTTTTTCTCATCAAAAGCCAATTATAGGACGAAGGTTGAAGCCAAATAGATAAAGAAGATCGCAGAATATAAGTTTCTCTCAATGGTAAACCTTGTAAAATACATTCTATAGCTTTAAGAGTATTTATAGGTAGGTTATAAAACGAATGGGCCAGGGAAAAAGCCTTTAAAAAATGAATTAAAAATTTCCCGGACAACATTGTCGCTCAAGCGAAGGCTCACGACAGTCGAGCGACAGCTTTTCACTCCACCGAATGAGAGGCGATAGTCTAGTGACGATATTTCTATTTTTGAAGCTCGAGCCAAGCTTTGGCGACAATTTAGATAAATTCACTCCGTTTTTCCTTCTTTTTCCATTCTCGAACCCTAGACCTAAATCCACACTTTTGACAAATTGTACATTACTCCTCGACTTTTTACAATATATCAAATTTAGTCCATTTTGTTTACAGAATATCCAATTACATAATATCAAATATCTAACATTGTGGATCAATGAGAACTCCTCGTTCTCCAACAATCGAAACTTTAGTCACATTTTTTGATCTCTAAAACTCTGACAAATGTTATGGAAGTATGTGTTTTGGGGTTTGGTTTTTGTGAAGTTGATTTTTTTCTATACTATGAAGAAATTAAAAGGGAGGTTGAACTATTAGAATGATATGTAGGAAGTAATATTTTGTTTCTCTCAGTGTTCCAACTTTCACTTTTCAAATGAAGGCGTGGATATATATAGTATAGAGGTTTTGGGTAGTATGGGCCGGATAAAAACCTTGAAAAATGCAATAGGTTTTCTCGAACATCTCTAGGCGATGGGATAGCGAAATTGCGACGACTCTTTTCTCCTCATTCCATACTCGAACCCTATGACTTCTAACTCACCTATACAGCTTATCACTTGATACTTTGACTTTTAAAAACTCTTTTTCAACAATAGTTTTGTCAAAAGATTGCCAACATCTTTAAAACCTAACAAACTCACTCTTTGGCATTTTGTGAAAAACATGTATTACAAATCAAATAGATTCAATCAAATCTACCCAAAACCAACATCTCGGCTGAATCTTGCTTTTTCTTTGTCTAACATGTTTCCTGAAAAAATCAACTCAAATACCAAGTGTAAAAGCACATGAAACAGTAACAGGAATACAAGCATTTGAGACAGTTATTCATAAATTCAACAACATACCAACTATATTAAGATGCAATATCAATATAAGCCAACACACTAAAACCAAACACTGATATCACTAAACATCAAAACTTAATCTAGCTAAAACGAAGAAAATATCATATACATCCGAACAGTGTCAAAAAATATGTTTAACTCAAATACAATATACATCCGAAAAAACTATTTTTAAATCAAATCTTGACATACTAACTACCGAACTCCCCCTTTTTGTTACAAATGACGAAGGTAATAACAATATATAATAACTCAAAGATGAAGCTCATAGCATGCACAAACATAATCAATGATCAGTAAACTTTCCCACAAACTCAGTTCAAGTCTAAACGGAATAATTGTATAAGTGACTCATGTGTGCTAAGTGCCATTAATTTCTTGTGATCAAGAATCCAAACCTTATATTTGTGAGAAATGACATAATAAACATCACTGTTAAATAAGTTTATTCCTCTACTAATGAAAGTCAAACCAATAATGCATATTAGGACCTATAAATAAAGTTCATTTTTCATGTATATTATTCTTCTCTTCCCTGACTTTGAGTATACATTTTCACACAATTTATATTTTTCTTTTTAAGCTCATCATTTTTTTCTTCATTTTTTCACATCTTATGTACATATTTCTCTGCATTAAGCGACTAAAATGATCCATGTAACGAGTTTTGGGTCTATGACTCCAAGTCAATTGATCATAGGGCATAAGGTTATGAGAAACCCCTTGAACTTAATTACTCGAATCAAATAAGTTTCGAAAAAAAGTATAAAATGAAACATTTTTATTTTATTTAAGGGGATATACTCGAGTTTAGGTCTACTAAATTAAGGTCAATCAATGTTCAAGGTCACTTTACCAACAGATGATGACCATCCCAAATCTCACACACGCAGTCGAGATTTACTCACAAGATCATAGTATGTGCAGTGCAGATGGTACATGAAGAAACTTATACTAATTACTCCACATAAACCTAAACAAAGTAATGTAAAATATGCTACAGCATATCAATTAAACTCATACTTGGTCGCAACATACATGTTCAAGTAAATCATATATCATGGTGTAGTAAAAAATTTCACCCATTTTTTAAATTTTTAAATTTTTTTTTATTTTAAAAAAATCTAACTACCTAAAAAGTAAAGTCAAACAAAAAAAATTTGAGATGCATGCAATAATGAATTAATCAATTAAAATGCATAAACATGTATCAAAAGTACCTAATCAATTAGGTATACAAACGCTCTTACCTTTAAGAGCCCCGTGATCAATTTCAAAATTTTTCAAATCACTCTTTTTTACCCAAACTTGACTAGTGAAAGACTTATTTTGAGTCAACCCTATCATTAACTTGGTAAATGGCTCACTTGATTAGTGAGGAAATCAATTCGACTATCAAAATCCTGATTTCTAACTCTAGTGAAATTTTTTATTTCTATTTCTATTCAGTAATTTATGACACCTAGGTCTTGTGTGTCCTAGTACACCACAACTGTGACAAATGAGAATAAACTTAGGTTCAAAACTACGTGATGGTTGATATTGATTTATAGGTTGATTTGTCCTACGTTTTCCAGTAGGCCTCGGTCCTAAGACACTCTTACCCTTGAGTTCAGGATTAGCAACATTCTTAAGTTTGTTGGTGGCTCAGACAAACATGGTCTTGGATGCACTAACCGTATTGTTATCAGTTTGAACATATCCTAGACCATGCCTATTTCTAGTTAGCTTGTTCATCCCTAACAGATTATCAAGTTTTTGAGAACCACTCAAGTAGGAATGAAGTTAAGTTTTGGATTTTTCTAGGTCATTTGTTAAGGTTTTAACCTTAGCTTCTAGGTTCTCATTGACAAGTCTCAACTCACTCAGATTTTTGGTAGATTCCTGAAGGTCAGCTATGAATTTCTCTCTTTCTATTCAAGTTCATTAACCTGCTTCAATACGGTTTTATTGACTTTTTTTATCTTAAAAATCTCATCAAATAAATTTCAGCATGCCTCGCGAATATATGTCTGATCCTCAGAGTCTTCCTCAGAATTCTCACTACGTTCATCATTCTCCATTTTCTCACTAACCTTATCAGATTCATTCTTAACTACAGACGTGAACGCCAAAAAGTTCCTTTCATCCTCATTACTAGAAGTATCACTCTAAATACTTGAATTGTATTAATCATCAATCAGAGACACTACCAATGCCTTACCCTTTCCTTTATTTAAGTTCTTCTTATAGCTAGGACATTCATTCCTATAGTGACCAAAACCCCGACACTCATGACATCTAACTGACTAAGATTTCTTACTAGAACTCCTAGCATTAGTCTTCTCATGCTTGTCTTTCTGAAATTTACTAGGGGTATCTTCTTCCTTTCTTAAGGTTTTCTCCTATTCCTGAGAACTTTTTGGAATTTCTTTACAAAATAAGCTATCTCATATAATCTCTAAGGGTCTCAGTGTCAATAAACTCACATTCATCTTCCTTAACGGTGTTCAAGGCTATAGATTTAATCTTTTCGATTGAGATATGGTGAGCTCATAGGTTTGAATAGATCCTACAAGTTCTTATATCTTAACTGTATCTAGGTCCTTACTCTCTTCAATCGCAATAATCTTGGATCTAAACCTCTCAGGTAAGGATCTAAAGACTTTTTGAACTATTTTAGACTCTGGGATTTTTTACCTAAATTGAAACTAGCTAGAGTTTACTATGGTATTCAGCTTCGCATAGAATTTATCGAATGATGCATCGTCATTCTTTCTAATTTCTTCAAACCTGGTGGTCAACATCTATAGGTTGGAGTTCATAACGGTTTCGGTTCCTTCATTGTGGTCTCTAAAATATCTCAAACCTCTTTCGCGATTTCACACATTGATACTCTCCTAAACTCTTCAGTAGATATAGCCATAAACATGGCTTTACTATTCCAGTTGCACTTAGCTAGTTCATCATTGGTCCAAAGAGAAATGTCTGTAGGGATAACTACACTTGAAATAGTAGAGAAATAGGCGGTCTAACCATTTTGTACATTAACCCAAATCCATTCATCTAAAGACTTAAAGAATGCTCTCATTATAACCTTCCAATATGCATAATTGCTTCCGTTAAAAAACAGAGGCACAGAAAGAGACTGACTCATCTAGATTAAATTTAGGTCAGGAATCAAAATGAGACTCTGATACCACTTAAAATAACGAAGTTCGACCCAACTAAAACCTATTAACAATTAACAAATACAACAAGTCACTGCTATTAATTAATCCAGATGAATTCATCTGAAGCGTCCATTTTTAACTGCATATGAGGTGTTGAATTCAAACACTTTTCCTTATTAACACCTCAGATTGATGCATGTATCTCACGCATGAGCCTCGGTGATCAGTTTCAAAATGCAGCAATGTGGCCATCATTGCGCATTCAATAGATAACAATTATACGTGTATTGGAAGTTGAAACACTGCAGTTGTCTTTTCTTGGTAACGTACAAAAAATCAAATCATTGGCACTATTATCAAAACAATGCTTTATTTCAATTAAAACAATGAACTTCAACAATTCAACACTTCCCTGCTTCAGTTCACCAAACAAATTTCAGTTATTTCAATTAAAACAAGGAGGTTCAGCAGTTCAACACTTCCTACTTCTGCTCAACAAACAAATTCCAACAATATGATACTACATAAGGATAAGACAACATGAGAGAATCAAGTTCAACTTTGAACTCCAACTATGATATTAATATCTTACTTGGATTTACGGGACTATTGTGCTAGTGAAAAAACCTAATCATGACAGAAAAACCTACTCTAAAGAAATTTCACTCAAGATAGAGTCCACGGATGACATGAATAACCATACATGGATATAGGTGACTATTGTTACGCTACGCCCATGGTCGATCCACCGAACACCTTTTTTGCCTTGTTACGCTTCGCCACCTGGTGTCCCACGTGACCAACCCACCGAAGCCCCTTTGCCGAAGCCACATGGACCTATCAAAGTACATTAAATTTGGAATGCCGAAGGCCACCTTCAGCGTAGTGGTCTCGCATGAGAATGGCCTTGCCGAAGCCTCTCTGCTGAAGTGGTGAGGCTTAACAAAATTAAATACGAAGCTTAACCACGAAAAAGTGACGATTTAAGATCCTGAATTTACAAAATCTTGTTGAAATGATTGAGTGGACTCTTGTAATGAGTAAACGGTCAAAGTCTTGTCAGCATATATTATAGGGTGGCTGTCCCTTTTTGGAAACATTTAATGTGCCATAGGCTAGTTAGGTCAATATTGATACATATGATAAGATACTTCAGTTAAGGAAGTGAGACCACGTGTCCCATTATCCAATGGTCACCATTCCACATGGAATACTATAAATGTTCATTCCTTTGTGTCATTGAGGGATAATGTCAATACATTTATTACAAGCTATATATTCTCTCCTTATTAGTTCAATCTTTTGTTACTAAAGTTAGATATTTGATCTTGATCTTTAGTTTGGTTTTCATTGATCATTCCCTATTGTGCAATTTCACTCATATATCTTTTCGACGTCCGAACATATTTATCTAGTGTTATCAAACTTCTCTCACATTCAATCTTAAGATACTATCAACTAGCAACCTGTCTACACATGTTGGAATTAGCTTGCATGGACACGAATGAGCCTAGTATTTGTTGGTCACGTCAACGGTACAAAAAACAAGGTCAACAGCAACTACGTCTCCAACGTACATGTGATTCTTGAGAAAATGTGTAAGTATTGAGCAATTTTTTTCTAATTAATCCCATACATGTTGAATGTCTTCTACAAGTCCAAGTCTCATATGATTTTTTAGACTTTTATCTATGAGATTCAAAGACAGCAAATACCGAGGATCAACTTCTTTCATCAAGTGGGTAAGGCTGTTTCTTGTTGTGAATTGATCACCTAATTGGAAAGGTGGGAAATCAATCACTGGTCATCTTAATTGAATTCCTAACTTAATATAGTAATGTTATTTGTAAACATGGTTGATGGACAATCATTCAAATAAAGTTTGAGATGTATTTTAATTCATTGAAAAATACAACGCTGCCACATAGACCATGGTTCATCAGAAATACTTACAAATAACATTATTTATTTTAATAATAATTGTGGTATATAGAGTTATGATCGGGATATAACTAGTTGGTATGAAGTTTCACATGTCCTTTATGATAAATGTAACTAATAGTTTGTGTTGATTCATGAGTTACTTGATCATAGTCGAGATTCAGCCTATGTTTGAGCTCCATTTTTTTTTTGTTGAAAATGAGTTTTGCAATATTAAACTTTTGAAAAATGTATGATTAAAAAGTAAAAAAAAAAAAAAAATTGGGTTTTACGTGTAAAATACTTTACTCGAAGAATGTGTGATTTAAGATGAATTTGCAAAAAAAAAGAAAAAAAGAATTTTTAAATAATGAGGCTCAAACATGGGCTCAATAACACGAATTACTATAGCAAGAACTTANTATTTTTCGTGTTGCACAAAAACATGTCTTGAAAAGTGATGGGTGTATACATATATTTTCTTGGGGGTTTTGTTTTCTTTTAGCGGTCGGATGGAAAAGTGGGAGAAGCAAGAAAAAGCACACTTTTTTCCCCTAAACTAATCGATTTGTGACCAAGTATTGGTTGTGAATTGGGATCAGAGGAAGGGTGTTTGGGTGTATGTGACCATCTATTTGGTTCACCGTGATTAGCTAATAAACAGTGACATTAAAATTCGGTAATCTGTGACTAAAAATATAATCCGTGACTAATCATTTTGTTATCTGTGGCCTAAAAATTATATAATCTGTGACCAACTAATTTAGAAATCTGTGACCGTATGACATATAAATTTTGATTTGTGACCAATTAATTTTGAAATCTGTGACCAATAATTAATTGTGACCTATAAAATTTTGAATTGTGACCGTAAAATAATCTGTGACGTATAAAAATTATTATTTGTGACTGAAAAATAATATGTGACTAACTAAGTTGTGAATCTGTGATCATATTGTATAAATTGTCGAAATCGAAGCAGTCATCGGAATAAAGCTGCGGCGAAACGGTAACCGAAATAATCGTCGAAATAATTTTTGGAATCGGAGCAGTCACCGGAACGATAACCGGAGAAGAGTGGTGGCCAGAACTATCGTCGGAATAGTCCCCGAAACGATAGGGGTGGTGGATGTGGGGTGAGTTAATTATATTATATTAGAATTAATTATTTAATAATTAATTAATAAAAATATTTTTAATTAATAAATAAATACCTGAGTTTTGCATTTTGAAACTTAACACCTGAAAATTGAATTGTGTCAAAGTAAACACATGACTTTTGAATTTTTTCCCAGGAAAAAAAAATGAAAAATACTAAAAATGGAGGCCCAAAAGACCAGACCAAAAGCCCAAAAAATTCGCCCCTCAAAAATAGTTCGAATGGTCGAGGCCGAACCACTCCATTGGTGATTGCACCAGCAAACCAGTGTTTTACATTTCTATTCTCGCGCCACCTCTTACACCCTTAGATAATACTACTTATATATTATGACATCGAAAATGAATGTTATAATGTACAGGTGGCACCCGGAGGGTGTGCCATAATGAACAAGTAGCAACTCTAAACCCTTGGCTTTCAATTCCTAATTGCATAAACCCTAGTTTTTCATTCAAATCCATTCTATACTTTGCTGATTCAGATTCTAATTAAGTTAATTTAATCTTGATTAGACGCAAAAAATGGCCGCTTCAAGGCTGTCGGCGGTGGCCGCAGTGGTAGCGGCGGCGGCAGCTTCTTGTTCCACGCCTCCCCCACAATCGCATATACGCCGATTCGCCGTTCCGGTTTTCTCCTTTCTCATCTTCTACACCTCCGGCTCCAGCTCAGGCTCCTAATGCGGATTCTTCTAGACCGGATTCTCTATATGCTGTAGAAAACTCGAGAGCAGGGTTCGACCCAGAATCGTTTGAGAGAGGGGCCAAAGCTCTCAGAGAAATTAATAGCTCTCTTCATGCCAAACAGGTCATTATTATTTTCCGAAGAAAGGGTTATCACAAATGATCAAACAATGATGGATTCTTATTTTATGAAGAAATTAGTTTTAATCGTTTATTATGGAAGAAGCATAGAGGTTGAAGTGAGTTGTGTATATGTTTTTAAAGGTCTTTGAGGTGATGAGAAAGCAAGAGCAGACGCGACTGGCGGAATTGGCAGCAGAGAAGGCTAATTTTGAGGCTATTCAAGCTCATGGTGATATCGTGAGTGTTTAGTTTGATTGATCCAGAAAATTGTATATTTTTATTGTTATATTTGGTACTTCATTTGCATTTGAGCTTCTCTCACTCTCTATATCTCTCTCACACACAGTTCATAATCTTGTGGTACAAAGACTATGCAAACAAATTGTGTTTTTCTCCATTAAGATTGGTTGACTGGCATTTCATTGTCTTAAATGCTTACCAAATTGAGTTTTCGACTCCTTTAGGCCTAATTTTGAGTCCATTCAGATCATGGTGATATCTTGGGTGTTTAGTTTGATTAATTAAGTAAATTGTATAGTATTGTTGTTATTTTTGGTACTTCATTTGCATTTGAGCTTCTCTCACTCTCTCTATCTCTCTCACACACAGTTCATAATCTTGTGGTAGAAAGACTGCAAACAAATTGTGTTTTTCTCCTTTAAGATGGATTGACTGGAATTTTATTTGGCTTAAATGCTTACCAAATATTGAGTTTTCGACTCCTTTAGGCCTTAATTTATTTACGTTTCTTGGATTGAAAGGAGAAAAGAAAATATAAGTGGTCATAGGTAACTCTGTCCTTGGAGAAAGAAAATCAAAATGCAAAATTGCAGATATACAGAGAGAGTTTGCGTAGGGAGCATTATTTATTTTATTGAAGATGGCAGGATTACTTAGGTATACCGTATATGCTTATTGTCAACCTATTTGCATTAGTGCAGTGATGGTAGAATTGACTACGTGCATTATGCTTTGGTTATATAATTGGCTTAATGTTCGTCTGATCAAGAGAATAAATGCTTGAAGCGTGAAAAATTTGTTTGGATGATTTCACGAAAACATCATGTATTCATTTTCACCTATCATGTGTACATGTATCTGAAGGAGAAGCAACGAAAATGGTCAGAAGACCAGAGGAATCTGTATCAATAACAAGCTCAGGCTAAAGCGCAAATGCTGAGATAAGAAGACGAGTTAGCTCGAAAAAGAATGCAGGTTTGAACGCTCCCTCTTCTTGTCCCTCATTCTGAAATCAAGTGTGAAGTATGTGTGATGTGATATGGGAAGCTTATTTTGAGTTGATTGGAAGCACGAGTCTTTTAGTTTATTAACTCGCATAACCCATATGACTATATCCATGTTTCCATTGATGTCATTCTCCATGTTTATTGAGTATGATTTAGTAGCATGAATTCAATGGAAGTGGACAATGTTTATAATTCTTGATTGATACAAAAATCTTTTACGAAGTTTACTTTATCATCTATCATGAATTCGGACTGAGCACGAGGCTTGTAGACCTCATAATGTTTATAATTCTTGTGTGCTATAAAAATCTTTTACAAAGTTTAATTTAATTCAGACAGATCACGAGGCTCAGAGACATCATACTGAATTGGTGCAAAGGCAAGAGGAGTCATCCATAAGAAAAGAACAAGCAAGACGAGCAACGGAGGAGCAGATGAAACTTCAGCAGCGACGAACTGATAAAGAGAGAGCTGAGTTAGAACCTGAAACAATAAGAGTGAAGGCTATGGTTGAAGCGGAAGGTTGGGCTCATGAAGCAAAATTGACCGAGGACCATTGTAGCGACCGAGAACTTTTAAATGATATAAAATTATTTTCTTGAAAAACGTGTCGCTAAACCTTAAACCCTAACATTAAGGTAAAAATGCGTTCGTCTAGCCGTCACAATCAAATTTGAATTATTTCGAATCGAGTCATTTCCGAATAATTTTAAATTAACAATTTCTTATTATTTTGTTTTAAAGTCCAATTATTTTAAAAGTCAAATTAATTTTAAGTCCAATTTCCCAATCCAATTACATAGGCCCAATTAGATAAGTCCAATCGAAATTATATTATTTTAGGTCCAATTCAATTGAGTCCAATACAATT
>CAIGRF010010945.1:0-14884 GCA_903798235.1 Fraxinus ornus | reverse complement strand
TTTTCTGTTGTTTATTTTGTTGATTACTCACATTCTAGTTTGAATTAAACTCCCATGTGTTTACTACATCTATTTATATTTGTATAAAGTTACTGATGTGTTTTCGCTGCTTTTTGAATATTTTGACGTTTATACTAAAATAGTGCTGATAGCTGACCTTTCATTATAAATTCTTCTCGTCTTCTATAGTAGTGAGGTATCTAAAAAAAAATTTCGGGAACGCTGCCCCCGAACCCCCGTGGCTCCGCCCCTGCCACCAAACATGGGCTTAATGTACTAATCAACAAAAGCACATATATATATATCTACTACTTAATTGCCCGGCTTTGCAGTACTTGAATTGGGTGGCTGGTGAAGGAAAACATTGGTTGTAAACTTAGGCATTAATCCATTTCATTGCCTTCTGGTCAGCATCACTTGAGTCATATGATTGATGATTTCAGGGGATTTGGATCCAGTGAAGATAGCGCAAAAGATGCAGCTCAAACGATCAAAGAAAACGTCAAGTATGCTGCCTCAAAATCCGCAGATACACTGAATTCAGCAGCATATGGTGATTTTTTCAATATTTTTCGCACTTCTTTCCTTTTGATATTGAAATTAAAATAATTATTTCCAACAATGAATGTTACTTTTTCAGAACCATCAAAGTATGCTTCGGAGAAGGCCAACAATGTGGCAGAAACAACATCCGAGCAAATAGGTAATGCCAAGAACTATGCTTCAGAAAAGGCTGGTCAAGCCATGAATAGAGCATCTGACATGGCTCATGATGCGAAAGAAATTGGGAAGGACAGAGCAAACAATACCTATAAAATGGCTTCGGATTTGGCTAGTGAGGCAAAAGATAAAACTCATGACGCCTACAACTTCGCCTCTAACAGGGTGGGTCCCGCAAGGGATCAGGCTTATGATATGGCTAATGATGCGAAAGACTCTCTGAAAGATAAAGCACAGAATGCCTATGAATTTACCTTCAATAAGGTGCAAAATACCATGGATACATCTTCGGATATGGGAAAGGATGGAAAAAAGGCAGCAAAAGACGGAGCTCAAAATGTTTATGCCTTCGCTTCTGATAAAGCCGGCCAAGCAATGAACATGGCTTCGGATATAGTCGGTGATGCAAAGGAGAAGGCTAAAGATAATGCCTACAGTGCTTATTATACTGTTGCCTCCGATAAAACAAATCAAGCCATGTACGGGGCTTATGGTAAGGCCCAGGAAGCTGGAGAGGCTATGAAAGATAAAGTGTCGGACGCTTATGGATTTAGTCAAACCATAAGAATGGTTTCTGATAAGGGTGATGATGTCGAAGAGATGACAGAAAATTCAATGTCACATGGAAAAGATAAAGCTTTTGAGACCTATGAGGATGCCAAGTCAAAGCTTCGGGAAACTTGTGGGCTGAATGTTGATTCCATGACTGATCAAGCCAAAGAGAAATATGAAGCTGCTAAGAAGACATTTTCAAAAACTGCAAGCAATATAGGAGCAATTACAAGAACCGACAGCAGAGTTATGAATAATTACTAGCAGGTACTAACGGACCACACTTCTCCGTGGCATAGTCGGAATTGGCCGGGTGAGTAGCTTTTCATCTATCATTTTAGTATATTGTATTTTGGTTAGATCTTTTAGTTGATTATCTCATTTTAGTTTTTCTTTGAATAATTCAATTTTAAGTTTAATCTTAAGGTTTAACACATGCTAATAAAAAGTAATGTATCTTAAAATCGTGTTTTTAATAGGTTTCATCCAGTCATGGGTAAAGTTGTTTGCTATATGTGCATATGTATTGTAGGATTGATAACTTTGATATCTGGAGGCAACATTTTCTCTCAGTTTTATAAATACTCTGCAGTATTACAGTAGACTAGTTAGAATGTATTAAACTCTAGGTGCCCTCATTCAGGTTAAGAAGAAACTGTAAACAATTGTAATATCAGTATAAATTTGTATTATTGCGGTGTCTGGAATATGTTTCGAATCCTAACAAACAGAAAATTATTACGAACGACGTCTTGATGTCATGCCATTGCCTCAAATTGTACAGGGATTGCAATGAGAATGAGAATGCTGTTTCTCAAATCTCAATAGGTGTTATTAATGCTGTGTTTTGACATGGTCTCTTTCAGTATTTCGACATTGTCTTTCTTCATTTTTTGTATGCACTTCAATGGTAGTAAATGACAAAACAACATTTGGCAATGTTACGGCTTATGTATCTCCGATCCTTTTTGTTTCTTGAGAACGAAAATCGACCTTCATTGTTTGGTTGTCTCAATATACAAGAAATTTATTTATTTGGTTTGGATTTCTTCCTTTTCATCTTTTCGCTTGCAAGTCCTTAAGCATTATGTAAAAATAAATTTGAGGGTATGTAATTCTTGTAGTGCTCTTAAAATCAGTCTTTGCTTAAAAACTTTATTGACATGTTTGGAAAGGGAGCGTTATTCAACACAGGACAATATTGAAAAGGGAAGAAGTTAATTTTTTATTAACTATACTCATTCCGTCCCATTTATTTATATAAATGGATTTTATTTTTTCACAAGGATTAAGAAATTTCATTTAATGTTATTGAAAAAACAATTTTTGCGATGAATTTTTCTAGTATATCTTTATTTAATTATCAACAAGTAATATTATTTAAAAATAGGGTAAAGTTGGGTGTACATCCAAAGTGCCATCCCCCCAATGTGGAGGGGCAGAGCAGTGATGGAATTTTCAAATTCAAAATTAATGGTGTAGATTAAGTCATTTGGTAGAGTGTCGATCATCATATCAAAAATAATGTACATGTAGTATGATTGTTAAAAATAATGATGATAACTAGGCAAATTTAATACCATGAACAACTTAAGTTTTACACCCTTCGAGAACTGTGTGTATGTATTTGAAGGATTCCAATGAGTATGTAAATTGAAATCTATACAATTTCAAGATAAAGTGAAAAAAAAATAGTTATAACCAGGGAAATTAAATAAAAATTCATTAATAAACGAACTAAATGAATATTTTTTTCAATAAAAAAAAAACAGAACTTTATAAATGGGTCACGAAAATAAGAAAAGTCGGTCTATATAAATAAGATGGTGGAAGTATTATTTAACACCGTGTATCAAATATACAGTACATGCTGTCATGGATGCTTTTATTACTCT
Source organism: Fraxinus ornus (assembly GCA_903798235.1). Lineage (NCBI taxonomy): Eukaryota > Viridiplantae > Streptophyta > Magnoliopsida > Lamiales > Oleaceae > Fraxinus > Fraxinus ornus. The sequence continues at coordinate 11,717 of CAIGRF010010945.1, read as the reverse complement.
CTTATCCTCTAAACACTAAACTTGCCTGGCTGAAAGTTTAGAATCAGGTTTGGCGTACTTACAAAACGTTTTTTAAAGGGTCGTTCGGTACCGATTAAAATTCAATTAAAATTGAAAATATAGTCGTTACTGGATCACATTCGTCTAATAAAAGTCAACAATAACGATTAATTTTTCAATTTTAATTCGATTTTAATCTCTACCAAACATTCATGCATGTACATGGAGCACCGAAGAGCAATAAAGTCTCTCTCTTTGCAGACTGCTGGGGGGGGCCTGAGGCTCCAGAAAATGAATGGAAAAACGCCATATAGTACTGCAAAGTAGGTTATAAGCCATTCATTTGCTGGCATACTTACTTTGCATTGTCCTCCAAGCTTATCTTTATTGCAAGTAACAATGAAACACGTAAAGCACGTTTGATAGGAAAAATTACTGGATAGATTATGGGAGAAAAGATACTAAATCTTACTACGTAGCAAACTTTCTCCTCCAGTGAATGTTAAGACCCCTATTTGGTACTGAAATTTTAATCTAAGTCAAAATCAACAATTAATTTTATGATCCCACAACTTTTCAACCACACATTTCATCAATTTTTATTAAAATTTATTAAAAATCTGATTTTAATCCCCGGACTTAATGTTGAACAAACTTCTGATTGCATTTAATTACTGGGAATAAATCCTCCTGACTATCATTTATCAACATCATATATTTATAATAAGTGTAGAACATTTTAACTAGTGAATAGTATATGTTTGTGAATACAATTTCAACAACATTATCTTCAGTTACATATCCGATTTTATATTTACTAGGAATTAATCTGTTTTACTTTTCAGTTAACAAGCCAGTTTTATGAAGAACAAACGAAACTTTTAATATATGGTTAGTTATATACAAGTTCTACATGTTAAAAAGAAAAGAATTGAGAACATGGCTTGCAGGAGAGGAAAATGGAAATCATCAAGGTGATTAGCCCTCTATAATCATCTTTTTTCTGCATTAATTATGATGTTTAACTATCTAAACATGGTAATAATCCACACCCGTATCTCAAAAATTCAAATGGGGTTTGATTCTTGCCTTAGGTTTGTCTCTTCTTCATGGCTTGACATTTGTCTCTTCTTCATGGCTTGTTTATTGTTGTGCATCCACACCTTGAAAACCTGCCTCTTCACTCCCATTTCATTACAGAACTGCTGCAGTTCTTGTTCATCTTGTTTCCGAATTTTCCACCCCAGCCTTGTAGCAAATTCATGCATCCTATCTTTCTGCACTTGACTGAATTTCGTCCGAAATCTCTTCTTGGACCCCAAAAATGATGGCTGCACAACTTCATGTCCCCTAGCAATGCACCGAAACATGTTTAAATCTTCACTGGATGACTCTGCCCCGGCTCCACCGCTGTTTCTGCCGACCGCCACCATGGTAGGCAACGTAGGGCAACTTGGAGGACTGGCGGTAAAATGCTGCTGCTGCCAAGGCAGCATTGTAGGTTGCTGTTGGCTGTGAATTACCAGGTTCCGGTGGCTGTTGTTATTGCTGGAGTTGGGATTGTATGTATAGTAGTGAGATGTGCCTGTTTGTGGCTCTCCATCGGCATCTCTGCGGTGGAAACTCCGGTGACAATCACAAGCTGCACATCTTAAGGCTTCCGGGGTGCCCTCATCTCCACTAGGCATGAATTCTCCACATCCATCTAAAACATGACCTCCTACACTTGCAGCATAATTCTTTAGGCATTCTCTATATTTAATACAATCAGAAGTGGCGGTTGATGCTTCAGGTGGATCGTGTGGCTGTGGGGGTGGATCTGTCTTCGAATTCGAAGCATCACCGGTTGCTGCACCCGCCATGGTGGCTAGATCTGGATCTGGGGTTGAAGCTTTCTGTACAATCGACAGCTGTGGTGCTGGCGGTGGTGAATTGAGCTGATGCTGATGTAGGGTTTGTGTAGGGCTGAAAATAGCACTTCCGCGGCGGGTTGAAACCGTTGCATTTCCCCTCCTATCTGGTGGAGTGGAAATTATAGGGGCAAGAGGCAACTTAACTAGTGATTCTTGGTTGAACTGTGGTGGATTATAGCCCACAGAATTTGGCATCCCTATTGCCCTTTCTTGAACACTACGTTCCATAAGAAACTATTTACTCAAAGCAATCAATTCTCCTCCTACTCCTTCCTTTCTAGGAACCATTATCATCAAATTCTGATGTTCCACCTGGTAATCTTAGAGTTGATCTTCCATTTCTTTCTATTTGAACATTTTTTGGGTGCCAAATCCACCACTCCATATCCCTAAACTCTGAAAAAATCAACCCAAATGGCTTAATTTCAAGAAATCTTAAAACAATAATCTTAGAATCTTGAGAACTAAAACTAAAACTGAACAAGACTAATCGAAGTGGGAGTCATGGCTGCAAACTAACTGATTCTTAGAGTAATCAAAAGAGAAAAATTAGGTTGTACGGAAACTTTTAAACCTAAATAGAAGTGTGAAAGAAATTTAGGAGAAGTTTGTGTCTCCCAACAGCCCTCAGTTAAACATTCAAAGGCATAAACCAAATGGGTTGGTTTGCTTACTGTGTCTGTGTGCACGCTTAAGATGAGTGATAGTGATAAGAGACTTACACTAGAAAACAACCGACAAGCTCATTTGGGTTTTCTTCCATAGCCTGCACAAAGGTCCACTGTCCCATTATTGCCTCAACTTCGCATTCTTACCATCTATGATGCCATGCCACTCAAAGCCTAAAACGTGTGTGTGTGTGTAAGAGAGAGAGAGAGAGAGAGAGAGGTGATGGGATGTAACTTTGGTGGTATGCGGGAATCCTCCTGCAAATCTGTAGGTACTTGTGTAAACTTGGGTTTTGTGATGTTAAGGATCCAAATTAAGATGCTATTACGTTTAGCCCAGGTTTAGTGTGGAGTTAACATTAAATTTTTAGTAAATTTGATAATAATTTTTGAAAGAAATTATGGCTTCCATGAAATATAATAATTCTTATTTGGGCTCCATTAAATAAAAAATTTATTTTTTACTGTACATTTTTCAATAAAATAATATTACGCATGAATTTAAATTTTTTTTTATTTTTTAACCACACATTCTCCAAAAAATTACTATTTCAAAATACATTTTTTTTCCAAAACCTCAATAAAAATGGAGCCGAAACAATGACATATGATTAAAATTAATAGTGTGTTTGGTATAGATTAAAATCGGATTAAAATTAAAAAATTAATCGTTATTGTTGACTTTTATTAGACGAGTGAGACTCAATAATGATTATATTTTTAATTTTAATTAGATTTTGAACTCTCCCAAATAAGCTCTAAATGTTCATTTTAATTTAGATTAAAATTTTGATCTACCAACAAAGATTTAGTTTAGATCACAAGTGTCAAATGTGTGAGTGCCCCTTTTTGAGGTTGTGGGGGATGAACATATATAGGGTGTCTTTGAGTGCCATCATTTGAGAAAATATGTTTTGTGATAGTAATTTTTTCAAGAAATATGTGATTGAAAAATAGAAAAAATATCTAAATTTACGTATAAAATTATTTTATTGAAAAGTACGTCATTAATTAATAAATTTTTGTAGAATGCGGTCAAACAAGGGCAAAGTGAAAACTATGTATGGTCCACAGCACATCCCTATTAGTGTGTGTGTGTGTCAGATATTCTTTATTTGACCCCCTCTCCGTCATACTCACAGTCTCTCGCTCTCTCTTTTACTCGCCTTGTTTATATTAGAATTTATTATTTTTATATACACATTTTGTAGAATTCAGAAAAAAAAAAACTTTACCAAACAGACACTGCTACAAGAATGGCAATCAATTGGCATATATTCATATTCTGTGCTTTTCTTTGTCGTAAAGTTTGTACCAGTAGTAGTGTCACGTTCAATTTTGTGGCGTGTGCCTCTTTTATTTGACTATATCTCTTCCCTTTTCTTTCTTTAGACCTTAGACAGTGCATATTGTTTTAACTTTGGTCCACACGTCAAATTTGTCTATTCTAGTTAAAGGGCTAAAATTCATTAGTAATCTTAGGATTACATATTTGGACCGTTAATTTACTTCTGACCAACTCACATAAATATTCGATCGAACATGTTTGAGTGTGCTTATAGGATAATATTTTTTGTAGCATCTATTGAATATAAATACTTCTATAAAGATGTTGGGCCCACCATTTTGTTTATTAAAATGTTTGTATGGGAATTAGAATTAGGGTTTACTAGTTTGAAAACACAAGTTCCAAACTATAATTTTATATTCAATAATTATTTAGATATTGATTAATTTAATAGACAATAATTCCTTCTTCGTCTTCTCGATTGATAGAATTAGTAGCCAGGGAGTGATACACGTGTTCGAAGCCTGACCACGCCTATGTAGTTCCAAGATTTGAGATTTCTATTCGAAATATAATAAATACTTAGAGTCCCTTTAATTGCAAATGTGAAAAATAGGTGAAAAGAAAATGAATTATAGAAAATTAAATTGTTTAGAAATTGTTTTATTGAGAATTATAATTAATTGTATTTCATTTGTATAATTTTTCACCTAAAAAATGTTTAAAGTTTGGTATTCGTTTGACTTTATTTTTCATAAAAATTGTCCATTAAAATGATAAAAATTTTTACCAATGGATCTAGCATTTGTTACAATTGCAATAAAAAAAATTAAATAAAAAAAAATATACTGAATATCATTTGTTTGACTTTATTTTACATGGAAATTATCAATAAAAGTGATACATTTTTTTAGCATTGTGTCTATAATATTTTCCAATTGCCCAAAAAAAAAAAAGTTGGAAAACAGAATTCCCACCAATTCTTCAATTGCCAAGAAAACAGGTGCGTGGCTGCTGGAGGATGAAAACAATTTATGGGGAAAATAAAGCATATCAAACACTACAAATGTGTGGCAATGGAAAATGGCCTCAATCAAACAGGGCCTTAATACATGAGGGAGTGATACACGTGTTCGAAGCCTGACCATGCCTATGAAAGTTTAAAATATTAGTCCCTCATCCTGGAATGGTTCACCCCTTAAGATAAAACCTAAAATTTTAATAAGGTATTAAAGTTTTTTTAAAAAAACCCCAAATAAGTAGCTTGATTAGCTGAAAAAGAATAATGAATTCTAAAGTTAGTGTTCTAGGTTGATTGTAACGAATGAGCATGTCAAAGAGAGAATCAAATTGACGATATGAAAATATAAAGACTTTACTCTTAGAATTATGATCTTTGACAAGGTTCAATAATTAATATTATGCTATAAAACGTACTCTCAAAGAGTTAATATGTGCTCTTGAAGTAGCCAACATTGTTAATATGCTAAAAGAATATCAATTGCTCCAAAAGAGCATGATATTACATTTTTAATATCACGGAAGAATATTGATCGATTTTTGGATAAAAGCACGAACTATAATTAATATTTTAAAAGAATATTTCTTGTTCTTGAAGAATATCAATTATAATTTTCAATATTAATTCAGAAGGATATTGACATATTGAAAGTAAAATATAGCATGCTCTTGAAGTAACACATTATAATTCTCAGTAATATTCTAGTTAGTTTTTTTTTTGCTCTCGAAGAGCATGATAATATAAAATCAAGAGATAATTGCAGCATCAGTACCAAACATTTCATTTAGTAGCAGATTTTGTCCAAACCTTTTATTTGTGCCACATACGGTACTAAACCTTTCATTTGTTTCACCCACAGTACCAAACCTTTTAAACTGTCATAGATGCAGTCCAATGGACGATTTCTGTTAATTTGACAGTTAATTGACTAAATAATTGATTTTGACTAATTTTAAAAATGTTAAAATGGTAACTTTACATTTTTTATAATAAAATAACTAAAATCAAATCATTAAAATTAAAAACCCACCCCACCCTTAAATTCTTCTTCTCCGTCCACCTCACACACCTCGCCCCCACCCCAAATCTGCAAACCCCGTGTTGCTTAAAGGAAAATCGTTAAGCTGGAAATTCATCAACAATGGAGCATTTGCAGTCTTACCTTTGAGTATAACAATTCTCGTATAAAGGTCTGCTTCAACGTTCAAATATTAGATAGAGGGAAGAAAGAATTACTTAGAAACGAAAAAAAATGTCTCCATAAAAATTTCAGCAACATTCTATACCAGTTTAGAAACCCAACAAATAAATTCTTCTTTTTTTTTTTATCTTCAAACCCAAAATCTAGGTTTTTAACCCACCCGAATTTAACTGGTCTGATAGGGATGCAAAACCATCAAAAGACCCCGTTCTTGAAGGAGCACTCTGATAAGTGTGTAAAAACACACTTATTTAGCACTTTTCGCATTTAATTAGAATTAAAATTGAGTTGATTTATATGCATAATTGTGTAATTTGTTTGTTTGTAGGCTTAAACCTCGATTGGATGAAGAACGGAGCGAAAATGAGAAGAAATGGACTAAAATTATACAAAATAGTGAAGCTTGGGATAAAATTGCACATGCTCTATAAGGTGCTACAAAAAAAAAAAAAAACCCGAGCCGGCTCGGTCTGCTAAGGCTCGGGGTCGAAAGCTCGAGCTGAGTCTCATTATTTTTGACTGGGCTCTGCTCGGGCCCAAAAAAGCTCGGTCCAAAAAAGTTCGGGCTCGGCTCGAGCTTTTTTTCCTGCTCGGGTTCGGTTCGACTCGTTGACATAGCTAAGTTTTAATTAGTTTCAAGGTATTAATCAAATACTTAATTTTTTTAGGGTACTGTACCTAATTTTCCCAGTATATTATAGGTTGGATCCCAAGAAACAACAGGAGTGTTAAAATGGGTCGGGCAGAAACAGTCTCTAACATTAAAAATTGGGATAATTGCAACAAGGGTGCCAAACCTTTCATTCAGTAGCAAACTTTGTTCAAACCTTTTATTTGTGTAAATCACGGTACCAAACATTTCATTTGTGTCACCCATAGCATCAAACCTTTCAAAATATCGCAGCTGAAGTCCAATGGATGGTTTCTATTAGTTTAACCGTTAGTTGACTAAATAATTTACTTGGACAATAATCTTGACTAATTTTAAAAGTTAAAATGGTAAATTTACATTTTTTTATAATAAAATAACTAAAATCAAATAATTAAAATTAAAAACTAAAAATCAACTTCATCTTCTCCATCCACCCCCACACATGCCACGACCACCACCCTCACCCAAAATCCATCACCACCACTGCCATCTCCTCCTCATTCGTAATCAATAACTGTACATCTACTCACCACCACCAAGCGAACAAATATTACTTTTTGAAATCAATTTTACAAATTAAAGGTAGTTTTCTGCACAAATGGCAATCATTTCATCTCTCGCTGCTACAAAACTCAATCTTACACCTACTACGAGATTTATTACCGTGTTCTCTTCATCCAGCTCAATGTTCTTTGGTCTTCACCTGGTTGTGAATCAGTCCAGAAGAGCCAGTACGAGTGAGAAAATGAGGCTTTCGTGTAATTGCCTTCTAGGGATCGGAGTGCCAAAGCTTATTGTAATTGCCGACTCGGTTGCACTAGTTTTCGAGCCCAAAAACTTGCCACCACTTCCGTCTCCTCCATTGTAATCAATAACTACACATCTACTCACCACCAACCCAGCGAACAAATTCCACTTTCTGAAATCAATATTACAAATTAAAGGTGGCTTTCTGCACAAATGGCGACCATTTTATCTCTCGTTATTGCCACAAAACTCAATATTACACCCACTACGAGATTTACAACTGTAGTCTTTACCTAATCGTGAATCGGTTCAAAAGAGCCAGTACGAGTGAGCAAAGTGGGCTTTCGTGCAACTGCCTTTTTCGGCTCGGAGTGCTGGAGTTTATTGTAATTGTCGACATGGTTGCGCTGGTTTTTGGGCCCAAAAAGTGATGGTTTTGGAGTGGGAGTGGGTATGTGTGGGATGGATGGAAAAAATGAAGTTGGTTTTGATTTTTAATTTTAATTATTTAATTTTATTTATTTTATTATAAAAATGTAAAGTTACGATTTTAACCTTTTAAAATTAGTCAAAATTATTGTCAAAGTCAATTTGGTCAAATAATGGTCAAACTAATATAAACCATCCATTTGGACTTTAGCTGCAATAATTTGAAAGGTTTGGTACCGTGTGTGACACAAATGAAAGGTTTGGTACCGTGGATGGCACAAATGAAATATATGGGTAAAGTCTACCATTAAATAAAATATTTGGTACCGCTACTACAATTATTCATAAAATCTAACATAAATTATGTTTTTATACTTGAAGAGTAAATTCTTACATAATTTATTACTCTAAATAATAATATGTTATTACTCGTGAAAAGCATGATATTATTGTTATTATAGAACGAAGGTATTATTCAAACATTTGAATATTCCAAATGAATATTACAGAATTCTTTGAATCAATTAATACAAATAAATATTCTTAAAAAATATTGTGTTGCTCTGAAAGAAATGCAATTATATATTTATTAATATTCTTGAAGAATATTATATGATTATTTTTTAAAATCCATAATTTAGACACTTATATATATTGTATTGATCATGAAGAATTGCAATTTAAACTAAATTGCTTCCAAAGAAGCAATAGTTTATTTATATCAATATTCATGAAGAATATTATTTTTGGGATTCCAGTATAGTCAATATTGTGTGTTATGAAAAGATAAACTTACTATTTTTAATAATTTATTATCCATTAAATAAAAAAGAGACCTACAAAATTTGTGGTACACTATATTAAACTTTAGTGACCACTTTGATAAATATTGTTTTGTACCAAAAGTTCAATAACTCTTATATCTTATTGTTTGATATGTCCAGTTGGACCATCACTAGATCAATAATGATGCGAAAATTGAGAATTCAAACATTCAATGAAGAACCAGAAAATTCTTCAATCCAATGAATTCATAAATAATATTTTTTTTTCTTTTTATCAAAAATCTATCATCACTAGCTAAAGTAGGGATTGAAGTCCCAATATTTCTAAAAACTAATCAGGGTGCTAAATGAGGTCCATCATCCTCTACGTTGATCATCTAGATATTATTTGAATCTAATAAATTTGATATATCTACTAGATGATTGCATGATATTCGCAACCTGAAATTTGTGAAACTACTGCTCAAATTTTAAATTATGAGCATAATTTTCATTTTACACAATCATGATGACGTGTATTGTTAATGCTAGAGATCCTAGATCTCAATCTTTTGATAAGTGTTAGTTGAGATGTCGATAAATGATTTAACACTATTATTTGTTAAACACCTCCAATTAATTTAATTGAGAACAAAGTACTTCTCTTTTTTGTTTAGGGAAAACTATTACGTATCATATCAATATCGTAGTTCTCCTTGTTATGATTAGCTTATGATCAAAGCCGAATTTTTTCATCTAATTATTTTGATAGTGCAATACATGCAAAATTAATCCAGCACAATGCACTCAGATGGAAAGTAAAGAATACTGGGAATAAATGAGTAATTTGAATCCTTATACAATATCTCAAACCCTAACAGGTGATATTTTATAAAGTAGTTTGCTGATTATTAATTTAACTGGACAATTCTCTCAGCATTAGGGTGAAGAATTAAGAAGTTGAAAATAATGTACAAATGAATCATTATCTAAACTTTCACAAAAGATAATTCGAACGAAAAGTTTGCAATATAATTTATTTAGATGCTGACTAAAAGAATCAACAATATCTCACACGCTAGTTTTAAATACTCCAATTCGAATTAACGTCCTAAAGGACAATTAGTGAATATTATATTTGAAAACTTTATGGCACATTTGAAGTTTGATGATATTTGATTCTAATATAAAATTTCTTCAAACTAAAATGGAGCAATTAACAAAGATGATCCTATTAGGAGGCATATACTCTTGATGGGTATTTAGACATAATAAGTTTTAAAACCCCATAAGAGGTTCAGGTACCTAAAATATTGAAAAATGAGATATTTCAATAAGTTATGTCATTATAGAAAAAATAAAATAAAAAGAAAAAGTTGTCGACAATACATCGCACATGATGTAATGCATTATATTGTGAATAACGAGGAATCAAAATACATTATTCGAAACATATCGATCGAAATAATGATTGGTCAAATAAAATGATGCGATCATCCTAAAATCGAATTTACTAGAGAGATCTGAAGTTTGTGGATATGATCCTAGTAAGATTAAACTTACTAGAGAAACTTGAAGTTTCTGGATCTACAGCCTAAACACCTAAAGATGTATATTTATACAAAATGAAAATGAAAAAAAATCGTAAAATAGAATGTATGACTCTTTACATAATGAATTTCGCTAAAACTTTTGTAAATAAATAAATTATCATATAATGGATGTAATGTCAGGTCTCTATTTTATTACTCTGAAAATGCATGAAATTTGATATGCATATAATAAATTTGACTGTAGCTAACTTATCTTGTATAGTTTTGATATTATCCTGGAAGGATTTAATATTCCTATAACATAATTCAAGTGATATTATCATGAGAGTGAATAAATACGCGTTGTACTTTTTTTTTCTTGACCAAGATTTTGTTCCCTTTGATTTTCCTGACAAGATTTTTAACTAGACAACTTTTATAGTGTATTTAAAGGAATAATGTATTATTTTTCCTTAATTAGATTTTTTCCACGGGGTTTTAACGAGACATATTCTTTATATAATGAATGTCCATAATATACATAACGCTTACTCTTAAAATATTACTCTTATATGTATGAGGCTCGTGAAGATATCAACAAAAGCTATTTTTCGAATCATCATCTTACTATCAAATGTTGATAAATATTTCGTATGAAGACGATATTATTTGAAAACTATAGAGACAACATGAGACATACTTCACTAGAAAATTGAAATATTGAAGACATTGACGTACAAGGCATGGATCGCTCTGATACAAGAGCTTTCACTTATTGAAATCAGGGGAAGTAACTGTACTCTTTTCCATTCGATCAAATTTTATCCTACCAGATTTTTTTGACAATGTTTTAATGAGGCATCATTTTATTACTCCAAATTATTTATACTCTTTTTTCATTTGTTAATATTTTTCCCATCTGATTTCTATCAAACAATATTTCAATGAGATATTTATTGTACAAATAATCATCAAATGAGGAGTGCTGTAAAACTATAAGATAAATATTGATGATTATGTAGTATTATCATAATGCGACAAGTTTTATCTAGTTATAGAGCTTATTTCATTCAAATTGTAATTGTATTTCGAACCCCATAAATACGAGTCTTAATTATCAATTAAATACTTTTGTCTCTAGTTATTCTCTTTTATTTCTTTAATTTTATAACACAATCTATATTTGGAAAAATAAATAAATTCATGAATTTTATGTTGTTACTAATACATGGATTTGTTAGCTTTGAAAACAAGAAACTGAAAATAATGTACACTATGTTAAGTAAATAAGTAATACGTAAAAGGGTTAATTTCACAGATGGTCACTGAAGTTACAGCAAAATAACAAAATGATCACTGAAGTTCGAAAATTGCATTAACGGTCACTCAACTTTCAAACACTTTAAAAAATGGTCACTGAAGTAAGTTTTTGGACTTTTTTGTTCTAATTGAACCCTAAATTAACAAAACACGGTCCCTTCAAAATTGGAGGACCTAAAGTG
>CAIGRF010010937.1:5323-24012 GCA_903798235.1 Fraxinus ornus | reverse complement strand
TAAAAATAATAAAAAGAAAAAATCAACAAGAATTTGAATTAAATCTTGAAATCTTCAAGCTTGAGGTGAAAAATCATTGTTCTTGCCTTCTTTTTAGCTTCTCAATGTCGCTTTTTCTCTCTAGGAATGCGTCCCCTAGTTTCTGGACGGTTTTTAGCTTTTATAGTTGCCCTAAAAACATTACCATACGAGTTGGAGTCGGATAAGAAAACTTGACATTCTTCCCTTTTTTTCTTCTATGCGACCGCATATAGACCAACAAATTTCTCCTCAATTATTCTCTGATGGCCACTATGCGGTCGCATACATAGTAACACTATGCAATTACAATCTTCCAACTCATGAAATTTGATCCCCAACTTCCATTTATGTGTTTTTCTTGATCCTTTTTCCATTTTTCCTCCTTCCAATGCATATTCCCACGATTAGTTCAATGTTGCCATCCTTTCATCTTCAATTTCTCCTCCAAATCATCTTTTGGATATTTGCATGTTAGTCCCCAAACTTTCATTGTCCTCCATTTTGGTCCTTTTTTCGCTCGTTTCTGCATACATTCCCTTCCATCCATCAATTCAGTCATATAAACACAATTTGTATCGAATTAAGCCATATTCAAGCATTTATGTCAACAATTAGTCAAGTAATATTGCTAAATACACGTTAGAAAATGCGTTTATCACTGCCTACTTCCAAGGCAAGCAATTTAAAGATTCCTCTTCAGGGTATGCTGCCCAACATTTTCGTATTAGGAGAGTATATTTTGTTCGACTATTACCTCCATCAATTGGTAATTTCGAATCTAGCTATGCAGATTTTGTTAAATTTGTCTAGAATCCAAGGTTTATTTTACAAGATCTCAAGTTTCTTGAAGTTGTGGAATCGGCCAGCATGGATATGAATTGTTCTTGAAAGACTCAAGCCTTCCATCTCCTCTAGGAAGATTTGAAATTAGTTAATAGTTAGGCACTCCGTGTACTTGATCAATGAAAGTTGTAATGTTTTGATTCATGCTTCATGCTTTGTTCTTTGTTTTGGATCATTAGATCATTGTAACGTCTTATTTTGTATGCACGGGTATGTCTGGAGTAATTGTACCCAAAATTTTGATCAATACAATTTATTTATCTGATCAAAAAAAAAGGGAAAGAAAAGGTGGCGGTCCAAATTTTATAAAATTGATTAAACCTTGCCATAAGAGCAATCTTGAATCAGGACGAGCACAAGCTTTTAGGTTGTTTAAGTAGGCTACACAACTTCTACCTTTCATGAGCCCACTTCTTCGTCATTAGCCATGATAGTATACACCGCCAACAAAGACAAGCAATACAGGGTCTTTAAGGAAGACCGTAGTTCCCTAGCTTCAGAAGTGGCGGCAAAGCACTTGGCTTAATCATCATCAACCGCCTATGTTGTATTCTTATCGAAAAGAAGCCTTCTGGCAAAAAGATTTGACTTCATTCTGACATATCTTATTCTCCAACAACTACTTCTCTAAGACATTGGGCATTTGTCCCTCGAGCCAAACCAATGTCAATTCAAATTCTCAGCAAAATTTGGAAAGTGAACCAAGTAAGATAAAGGGACAAGCATTCTGGGCAAGTCATCAGTCGAATGTTTACACCAATCGCAATTCATCACCATCTTGCACAGTTCCAATTAATGACTAGCTATTAAATAAGTATTGACATAAGTCCATGTGTTGGGGCTCGGGTCGGCTCCCGAACTATACTTGAGCTGCCTCATTTATAGGATATATGAAAGCAAATAAATATACACACCACATATCCCGTCTTACATTTCATTCTAAGCCCCCATTTGATCCACATTATTTTTTTCATTCTTATTCTTATACTCATTTTCAACCACACATTGAACTAATCATGAAAAATATTATTTTATTGAAGAATGTGTGGTTGAAAATGAGTAGAAAAATGAGAATGAAAAAATAATATGGCTCAAACAGAGGTTTATGTACCATTCGAAGTATCGGAGAATGGGAAAAAGAATGCCCTTTTTTAATGCCAAGGAACAAAATAACTGTTAGCAAACATTGAAACGGAACAAATTGCTAAGAGAATATTTTGCCCACCTTTTATTATTTATCGTCAGAAATAGATTATTATTCCAATGATGTACAGATAATTAACTAATCTCTACTTGATGCAAATGAAAAAAGGAAATAATTACCCCTTCCTTTGTATCTTTCCCCTCTCTATTTCCATGCTTTTTAACTAAACTATCTACAACACACATAATTCCCTGTGCCTCTCCCTGTGCCTAAATTTCTTCCAGACATATGTAACATGTTTACTTGGATTACAAAATCTTTTCCATCTTCACTTACACTTCCACTTCCACGGGAATTCTAGTTTTTATTGGTTTTAACTTCACACCCATGCTTTCCGGTGAGAAAAGCTCTGGCGAAATACTAGTTGGGCTCAAGGGGCTTCTTGGGCTGACGTTGAACTCAGATGGCCGGTAAAAGCCATAGCCCACAAGGAAATATTCCAATGGTATGGACATGGCATCCGGTTGTTCTTCTGTAACCATTGACCCACTCGCTTGGACCTGGATAGAAAGATAAAAGTTCTAGATTAAGAAATGGTATGCCATGCATGTTTCGCAAAAGAGGAGGGACAAAACAGTTTGCAAAACCTCGACTAACGCACTGAATCTCTGATCTAATCTTGAAGTCATATGGAGAGCCTCCGAGTGAAAAGGAGAGTTTTCTCCAACAAATATCAGAGATCGACATTTTATTCTCTTTAGGCCTTCAGTAAGGTCCGGTCTCCTGCCAGTCACCAGATTATAAGATTTAACTCTACAACAGCCACATCAGACTATAAGTTTTACTGCAAGAATGTTTGGGTAAAGCTTAAAACTTTTTATTTTAAATATGTTTACATATTTAGTTTTTCTTAGCTTTTGAAGTAAAAAAAGTTGTTCATTTTGGTGTAAGCAACTCTTATCTCAGTGCAAATACCTTTTCCAGCTTTAACCATAAAACAATTATTAATAAGAAAACCTGCTATTTTTCTTAAAAATTAACATTTTAAGCTCAGCCAATAGTATACGTGGATGGTACAAAAAAAGAAAGCCTAAGCCAGATTGGAAGCAAAAAATGTAAGGATTGATGCTTCCACCTAAAACGACGTGACAACAGTTGCACACTGATCATTTCCCATCCCTGTGCCCAAGTCTTTCTTTGGAGACGATAAAAACGAAAATATTAATTAAAGAACTTACCCATTAATAGCTTCAAGAAACCGAAGCACGTTTGGGCTCTGCCTCTCGCCCAATAACTGCAATAAAAGTGTTGATTTGATGGAAGTTAGATGGATAATGGACTTCTCCTGTCCTGAATTCAAGAGATGGAAAGTAAGAGAAGAAGATACTAACTCTTCTGCACGATTGAACTATATCTGATTCTGGGACGTCTGCACTACCACGAACTTCCTGTCATATCATTAGAACTTCAATCGACCCATGAATTATATAAGAGTCCTGCCAAAAACGAAAAATGGAGGTTAAGAAATACCTTGCTGAAGTACCGTATGAGCAACAATTCCTTCACCAAACCACACATGCCACAAATGTAAAGTAAATTTGACATCACCTGCAAATGCTTCACGATTAGAAGAAACTTACGACGCCCGCTTCTCCAAAGAAAAGACAAAAAACTACTGCTAAAATGTATGTGCATGTACAAGAGGAATGAGAATAAACCTTATTACATAACCATTCTGTCCAGGATGGTGCTCTACATAGAGGGGAAACAAGAATCAAGCCCATTACACGTTGCGTGTATTTTATCTGCAGCAGAATATAGCATAACTGGCAGTAAAAACTGATAGATCAAAACAGGATGTAATCATACAGCTGGAGGAGCATGGGCAACCATGAGAACAACTTACTGCAAATTGGGTAAGAATATAAGCTCCAGCTGTTACACCCATGCACATCACTGCACCGAGTCTGGACAAGGAATCAAAGAATAACAGCGTCCGAGGGTAAGATATTAGCTAGAGTTCCAGTAAAAAACTACCAATAAACTCACTGACTCGCAGAGAACATAAAAACATGGTCCCCAAAAACAAGGGTTAACCAGAAAGAGATGAAAATTAGCTAGCATTCAAAGAGGCAGTTACTTCCACTATAATTACCCGAAATAGTCAAGAATCTGGGCAATCTGATCAGCTAAATCATCAACAGATATTGTAGGTTCATCAATTCCAATTACAGCAGCTCCTAACTGCAATAAATTATGACAGAAGTACCAGATAAGAAACAACGAGAACAGAAGCATTCGGCAGCAATGAACCCATGTTCAATACTACTTCATGCTACACTACCAAATAATATCATCAAATAATCAAGACACAGACCTGATGCCCAGGAGGGCAGATATGGTATATACAGAAGTTGTGGAGAAGCAGAGAAAATGCTTCTGGACAAAAGAACAATCCTTGAAAACAGGACAAATCTGTTCAGTGGCATGTGCAGATAAAAGAGAAGCTAGATGTCAATAGCACTCTTAAAAAGTGAAAATGACATTTGTATCTGCTAAATAGAAGAAAGAACTTCAATGAGCTGACTTCACAACCCTTCAAGATTGACGTCATCATAATGGCAAGTAGAAGAATCGCGATTGTAATAGAATAAATCCACAATTTTAACTCATTTTTCACCGAGAAGAAAGCAGTGGTAATAAGAAATCATTTCGAAAGAAGTTTAAAAGTGAAAGGAAGCAAATATATAGATAGCAGGATATCCGGAGTAATGCAACCAAATCTTTTGTACAATTTTGATTGCATGAATTAGACTGCAGCAAGATCATAATAATGATAATAATGCACCATAACTAGGCAAGCATATGTAAATAGCACAGGCACAAAGCGATCACTGCACTTGATGAATAATCAGTTTAGTTTACTTACAATTTAAAGCTAAATCGGGATAAGTAATAAGAGCTGGCTTGTCTTGGTCCCCAAACACCACAACAGAGACAGAACCATGACCAGTTTTCACAAGATGCTCCTGTAATCCATTTTTGAAATGCATATTTGGTCAACATCTCAACAAAATGCAACAAGATAAAGACTGAAAGAAACCCAAGCTTCTAACCGCTAATTAGATTCAAGAAGTTTTCTGATGAGTTTTGCTTTAAATGGGGTATAATTTTGCAATGAGTAGAAACACTATTTTGCTTCCATCAGAATTTCCCTTATGCAGTAGCCTTGTGGTGAAGAATTCCAGCTAGCTCATTAATACGCTTTTCCTAAGGATTAAAAGTCAATTTAATTTGACTCAATTACATATAATAATAGTCTAATTGGTTAACTTCTTCTTTCAATAACACTTTTCAAAAATATAAACTTTTTGCAAGAGTTTCATGAACAGTTCAGAACTGGATGAAGAAAGTAAAAAATTCAAATAAAATCTTTAGTTCACCTAGCCATTTTGCGTGTAAGTCTAAATTTCCCAACATTGGATACACTTCCCATAACTGAATTTGTTCAGTTTATTATCAAATCTTAACTATACAAAATTATCCAACAAGCGACGCGAACTCGAATATTGATTCGTTTCTAATAAAAGAAAAACTGGACTTCTTCATTCCAGTGCAAAATTGAATCCATATTATTTCAAAATTGCAATTTATATGAATTCACTTATATATTACCCGCTTTTAATTGTAAATCAACTAAGTAGGAAAATCAAGTGTGTTTATACAAGATTACATACACATATAATGAAGATTCGCTAAAGAGAAGGTTTTTTACAAAATAAAAAATCGAGCGTTTAATGCTTAAGCAAAGTGATCAAAGGTCAATCTACAAGTAGAAGCAATCAAAACAAAATAAACTCCTTAAATCAAAAATGAAAAAAACCTCCAGAAGTTCAAAAATCACACAAGTTTCCCAACAAAAAATATCACACACCCAAATGTAGCCAACTCAAGAAACCCTCTCGCAATAAACATAAACGCAAACAATATCATACAGATACATACATAAAATACACGCATACATCTATAGATATGAATAATGTGAGTAATATTTCACCTTTCCGACGAGATAACTGGACTCTATATCGACATAAACAGAACCGCTGGAGTCCCCCATTGCCCGCTGCTCTCTCTCTAAATCTCTCTTTCTCCCTCTATATTTGCTCAAAAATTCTGCAAATATATTTCAAATGAATTATCCTTTTTCCATTTTTTCCGCCGGGAACATATATATCTTTTTCTCTTGTTAGTGTGCGTACATGAGAAGGAAAGTGTTTAGTATGTAATACCATGTGTACCGAGTTAACTCACGAGGTTAAATGAGTCACCGACGCTTTGAGCTTGACCCAGTGGACCCTACGGACCTCAATCTGAGGCCGACAAATTTCTTGAGGAAATGACACAAATATCCTTGTCACTCCTCATTCATTACATTTTCGTCCTTTTTCCTTTTGTGGATTGACTTGGGTATGGTGATTAGGGTTTTAGATTGATTGAGCATGTTTTGCCGGCGAGGATTAAAATTAAATTTTTAGGACGTGTTCGATCGTACTTAAAATCCAATTAAAATTAAAAATATGGTCGTTATTGGGTCTCACTCGTCTAATAAAAGTTAACAATAACGACTAATTTTTCAATTTTAATCCGATTTTAATCGCTACCGAACACGCCCTTAATATATTTTAATAAAATTTAAATTTCATGTAATATGTAGTTAAAAAATTGGACGTTCCATAAAATATGTAGTTAAAATTAATTGTTAACTTTAATTTAGATTAAAAATCTAAATTTTAATCCTTATCAAACATGTACTTTAATATTCTTGTCATTAATATTTTCTTCGGCTTTGATAAGTTCATACTCTAAATAGTCAAAATAGATTACTAAATCGATTCATAAGTTATTGTCGATTTTTATATCAGATCAATATGATTTCTTATGATCGTCAATATTAGGGGCGGAGCTAGCCTGTCGAAGTAGGGGGCATAGGGGTTCGGGGGCAACGCCCCGAATTTTTTTTTTTTGAAACATTATCTATTAAAATGATGGAAGTTGGTACTTTGTGATGGAGAAATGAAACAAAGAAACATAAATTAATGTACATTAGTTGAATACTTAAAAGATGGTAATGTCGGTAATCGACAATTATTTTCTGGATGCTTACAATTCTACTGGTTCAAACTTCAAAATTAAAATTTAAGACTTAGGCATATATGAATAATGCATTTTAATTTTTATAGATAAAGAATCCAAAATTTTAACATTCTCGTTCAGTTAATATCTGTAAACGGGTTTAAAGTATTGTCTTTCCCTACAATAAAATGTCTCACACAGACACCCCAACACTTAGAAAACATGAAATCTCAGTATTTCAAGAAAAATGCACATTATGAAATTTATAAAAGACTTTTTCAAATACAAAATGGTAAATAAAAAATTAATTTTTTTTTGGGTGGGGGGTCCGGGTCCCCCCCAGGACCCCCTTCCCCTCTGCCCCCGGTCAATATTGCATTCCAACGGCACTTTCAAGAAATATTAAGTCTTCATTTTCATTAATTCATTGTTACGTATATAGAATCGAATAAATCCAAAGTAGCTGAACTCGTTTTGTAGATCGACATTATAGAGAGAGTAAAATTTGTGTTAAAATGACTATTATACCAATCGTCAAAGATACGTCCACCGATATGATAAATTGCGACATTATACAAACAATATAATCTAATTTGTAGTAAGTAGTTTATAATATGTACTATGTAGCATACATTCATTGTTCTAGAAACATTACAAACTTTGACTACAAGTGAGTCTACATCATAAGGTCTAATGTCCTCTCATTTACCTACCAACCTAATAATTAATTTCCTATTCAACTTTTAACGTCTTAAATCTCGCAATAAAACAAATTTCTCCAACAATTTGTTGCAATATAGTTATCCTTCTTGTTCATACCATAAATTAACGTGACAATGACAAGAAGTTTTTTTTTTTTTTTTTTAGTCGTGAATGTCCGGACCAACTTGCGCGTATTTTGACTAATTCCACGGGACACTGAAGTTTACAGCCGGTACTCACCTCAGTGGTCATGAGGGTACTCGAATTGGTAACCATTAGGGAGCAAATTCAAGAACTGACCAATTGAGCAATCCCTTAGGGTTAGGACAAAAAGTTAAATCACTAATGTTTTTTTTAATAATCTTTTTGATTTGCTTGTATTTCAATGGAGTCACTCGTATGGTTAAACATTAAAGAGAAAAAAATACAATAATTAAAAAAAAGACGGAGATAATTAAATAGTAGCATCGAGCATTTTCCTAATTTATGTCCCTCACTCAAAATCTACGAGATATTTTTCAGATTTTTCTGTTATCATTTTCATTATAGCGTATAATTTCTATTCTCTTTCTAATACAATAGATTAAAAAGCTAAAAAGAAAAATTATTTTTTTCAAGATTTTTCTCGTTTTATTTTCATTTACTTTAAATAGATGTCGTCGAAGAAGATCACGATTGAAAAAACAAGCAAATATGAACACAAATCAAAGGTACAAGTAATTTTACGTTGTTTTTAACTCGACCAAGTTCATTTACGACATGCAATATTAATCAGCAAAAGAAAGTGTAAAAGGGAATCTGCATCTGTTTTTGGTAAAATAAGTGCTTTTTCTCCCTAAAAAAATTAAATTAATTATGTGGGCAGGGGTGACCGCAGCACCGGTTGGTGTAGTTTCATGATCCAAGGGCCCTTCCCTTGTCCATTGCGTCACAACAAATGCCTCGGGCAGTTCCATCCCTGCATTTAATACAAATCATACATTTAAACCTAATTATGTATTTAAACTTCGTATTAATTATGCTCTTAATATGGTCGAATTTATTGTTCGAGTCCCCTCAGGGCCACTGAGGTGAGTATCCGATCGTAAACTTCAGGGTCCCGTGGGATTAGTCGAGGTGCGCGCAAGCTGGCCCGAACATCCACGGTTATCAAAATATATATATATATATATATGTGGTCGAATTTATCCAAACCAGTGAGAACCTCCTCTCCAATATACATTTTTTCACTTCTTAAATTTTTATTATGATTTTTTTTTTCCTTTTTTCGTTTGATGCTATATTTTACGTTACAGTTATCAATTTTGAGTAATTCAAAAATCTTTCAGAACCTTGCAACGCAACCATGACTATGGACGAGGTTTAAATGTCGAAAATTATCTTGCATGAATTATTGAATGCAAAATCATGATTATTAATTTTTCTTTTTATTTGTTTGCCTTATCGATATCAATGTAAAAATTTATGAAATTTAAATCATGCTTATTAAGTTCATTTCTTTCTTGTGACCATTTTAGACTTCTTGTTATGTACTCGTCGTTTATCAACTTTAAATTAGAAAGATGTATTCAAAGTTTGTCGTTAATATTTCAAAAAGATAACAAAACTCTTACCTGACAAGTGAAGAAACATAATCCTTAAATATGCCAAAAGTGGTAACATAAAAAAAATGGAATTAAAAAAAAAAAAAATTAGCTAATTTATTGTCCTTAATACTTTTGAACTCCAAAACTAATTTAACTTGTATGAAAAGATAAGGATACATCAATTGTTTATTGATGGGATTGCATACAAATCACAATAATGCACCGTTTCTTGCAAGCAGCAATATACTAAAAAGTTTATAGTAATTGTAATCAAAAGTAACGTGATTCCTACTCGTAGACAAATACATTTTTAGCTAAGCTTAATTCATTAAAAAGTGAAATGTCACGCAATCAATTTCTAATAGAATAATACATTTTTGGCTAAACTTTCAATTTGCTTGTAAGAATTTTTTTAAATGTTAATTTATTTGTATCGTGTTAAATGTGAATTAAGCTTTTATGATAGAGAAAGTCACATTGTACTCAATTTTTAGGGTAATTGGCGCAAAACGTCCCTACCTATGACTGGTTGTGTGGAAAACGTCCTTACGTTTGATTTTTTGGTGCAGAACGTCCCTACCTTTGCATTTTATTGCACAAAACGTCATTTTCCCTCATTTTTAACATAAAATGACCAATATACCCTCCAATTTAAATAAAACAAAAGGAAAAAATAAAGAATAATAAAAAATAATTTACAATCTTACTCCTAGACTTTTTTAAAAGATACAAATGAGTTCAGAATTTATGATATATTAAAAATGACAAAAAAAAATCTTCACTCTCTCCTCTCCTCGTCCACCCTCCACCTCCTCCACAGTCGCTGCCGCTGCCACCCATTGAGATTTCATCCCCTTTTAAACTTTGTCGAAGCCCATTTAAAGTGGCCCGATTTAAACCCATCCACCTGTAAATTTTGCCACTCGATTTCTTGGTTTGAAGTTCGAACCATCTGTTCGGTTCATCGGAAAAGGAGACAAAAAACAGTGGCCATGGCGGAGATCACCCTCACCGGAGTCGATGTTCCTCCCAACTATTTACATTAATAACCTCATTGAAAAAATCAAGCTTGACGGTATTATGCATACTTCTATGCATACTTACAATTTTACATGCAAATAGATTCAATGGAATATATTTTTGTGAGTATTTGTGAATTGAAGATTTCTTGGTAGAATTAGTCAATTGCAGCAGTGGAGATTTCTTTGCATTCTGGTAAAACCCATTTCGACAATTACCATTGCCATTGTTCGTATTATCACAAATTGAATCAGAAACTTACCTCAGCACCGCTCGAAAGCAAATCTGCGCCACTGGACATAATTAAAGTCGAGGTAGGAGAGGGTGGAGTCGGGAAGCTTGTCCCCAACGGAGATGGTGGCGGAGATTTTTGGTATTGCGGTGGTGGAGAATTTCAAGGGTTTTGTGTGGTGGAATTTAAGGGGAAATGGGGGTAAAAGGCGGCGGAAGAGGAGAATAGGGAATTGGGTTTGTTGTGTGGAGAGAGGAGAGAAAGGGGTTGCTTGATTTTAGGGGAAGAAAGAAGTTTTGTAAGGGTGAATGAGGCACCTGTCCCGGCGGCTGCCATTGCCATTGCCATTGCTGCAATTTCTTCAGTGTTTGTGAAGAGTAGAAGAGACCGATGTCTGTGTTGGTTGAGTAAAACTAGTGTTGATTTTGGGGATGAATTTTAGATTTCTAGATAATGTTGGATTGCCGGGGATATGAGCGGATAAAATGAAGGGTCCAAAACCGGAACTCGAGGTCTCAAGAGTTGAAAATGGCCAGCAGGCGACAGTAGGGCGATGGTGAGTTTTGGGAAGAATGTAAAGTTTGGTGAATTACTTGCACTTTTTAAAAAGTGTTGGCCTATAGTTATAATTTATTCTTTATTATTCTTTATTTTTTTCTTTTGTTTTATTTAAATTGGAGGGTATATTGACCATTTTATGTTAAAAATTAGGGAAAATGACGTTTTGTGCAAGAAAATGCAAAGGTAGGGACGTTCTGCATCAAAAAATCAAACGTAAGGACGTTTTCCACACAACCCGTCATATGTAGGGATGTTTTGCGCCAATTACCCCAATTTTTAATTAGAAAATGATATACATAACTTTTAATTAAAAATAATGTGACTTTTATGTTACTTTTTAATTAAAAAGTCTCACTAAAGATCAAATAATTTTTTTTTTTTTTTACTTTCAAAACACTTTTCATATGATTTTTTAAAAGACCCTTGATTTTAAGGGTATTTTTGTAAGTTGCTCTTTATTTAAAGTATTAAGTCCCTATTTGAGCCACATTATTTCCACAAGAATGCATTTTTTGTTTGATGTGATGGGGAATATGTGGTTAAAAATGAAGGAAAAGTTATTGATGTGATGAAAAATATTTATTTATTGAAAAATGTGTGGTTGAAAATGTGTAGAAAAATGGGAATGAAAAATAATGTGACTCAAACAGGGGCTAAGCCATGTTTGACAATTATTATTTGAAAAAATAATAATATTTTGAATAGCGACTTTTATGAAATTGTGTGATTATATTTGGATTTGCGTGCATAATATCTGTGTGAATGTATGATTAAAAATAAGTATCTAGAAAAAAGAATTTATTCGTAAAGAGTTTTTCAAAAGGAACTCTTTTTTGTTTCCTTCGAAAGTAAATTTTTGTTTAAAAACGTCTCAAAGAGACTCTTTATTTATAAAGAACATATTATGCATTATAGAGAGTATATACAAATTTAAAGAGTCAAATTTTTATACACTCAAGGCGCCGGGTGTCCATACTCATAGCACAGCCTTAAAAATAATTGTTGACTTTAATTTAGATTAAAATCCAGATTTTAATCGATATCAAACGAGGACTTATTGATTTTTTCTCATATTTTAATTAACATAATTTTTAAATGTGGTTTAAATAATTTAAGATGTAGAATATTGAAATCTATAATTTATGAAATGCAATTATTGTACATTAAAAATAGAGAATGAATTTGACTCTCTAAATTCGAAGAGTCAACCCGTTATCCAATTTGAAAAATTAAAATAGAGATTCTTTTAGAGCTTATTTTTATGCATAGCTCTTTAAAGTAAGAACACTTCATTTAAAGATGCTTTTAAACTTTAACCAGGCATGTCAAATAAATTAAATTCAATCAACAAAAAACTTCTCTCACGTGAAATGATAAATTTTTCTATATTATACAAAAATTTATCTAGAATAATAAATATAATATTAATCTTGCTACATATAAATTAAGATTTACATAATGGCAAATGACACTCTACCATTTGTCAATTTAAAACACAATCAATTTTTTCTCCACATCGTATTATGTAATCCATTATATATATATATATATATATATATTATGTATAAATAGCAAAATCCATATAATATAAGGCCTTATATTCCTTTCATTTTGACATGTATCTGCTAATTATTAGTAATCTTTGAACACAATATAACAGTATGTTTTGTAAATTTTCGTTCCAAAAAATGACAGGACAGAAATAGTTAATTGTCCGTGCATGTCAAATGTTCACAACCTTCAATGACGTGTTTGACTTAGCCGATGTGTGGCAACGATTATTTTCAATTCTTTTTTCTACATATTTATTTTCAACCACATTCACACAATAAAATATTTCATTCGTAAATCAAAAAAAATTCTCTACTTTTTAACCACGCATCCTCCTAAAAATCACTATTCAAAACTATATTTTCTCCAAATAATGGTTGTCAAATAGAGACTTCATAGACCAACTATGATTTGATAGGATTAGGAAAAGAAAATAAGAAATTAGTGAAAAGGTATCAAAAGATATCACTTGAAGCCATATCCTTACAAGACAATAACAAAACTTGATCACATATGCTATAATATATAGTGCAGACCAAACTTCTCTCTTCCATGTATTTGATGTCCAAAAAAATGTCAAACTACAGCTCATAATTTTACAAACACAGCAAATTGGTAGTAAAGAAATACGACAAAAAGCATTACCCATTTCTTCGCTAATCTGAAGAAAATAATATCAAATTGTAAGATGGCTAACTACAGTCAGCTCCAGGTCTCTAGAAACAGAAAATGCACTTCGACTAAGGATCTCTGTGTTGTTTACAAAACTTGGTTCCTGAAGGCCAATAGCATTTTAGGGGATAGGAGCAAAACAAAAGCCAAGATTGAACCAAAGAACAGTTTGGCAACGTATCCAAATATATCATTGTCGACTTCTTCAGATGTAGTATTTGAGGTCGACATTGCCATAGCTGATGGCAATGCTTCGATTACTGCATCAGCCAGATCAGTGATGAATGAAGTCGTACAGTTCAGAGCAGGAACACGACCCCAATTTGCGATTCCGGATTCAAGGGCCAAATGTTTGTATTCCATATCAATCTCCTCAAGTGTCTCTATGTGCTCACTCACAAAGCTGAAATTTCAAAACTATAATTATATTAGATACAATCACATGGTAATGCAATTGAATTGCTAAGTTCAATAATTAGTCGATATTGGGTTTGTTTGATAGAGAATTTTCCAAGTGAAAAGTGATTTTTTTTTTTGGAGAATATGTGATTAAAAAGTAGTGAAAAGTTATGCGTCCTGCTTAATTGAAAATGATTTTGGGGAAAAATGATTTCTTGGAAAAATCTCTTCCAAACAAGGCCTTTGTATGAAGAAACAAAAAATAACTCATGAAAATTCTTAGCCAATTACACAGTAGGTCTAACTCATTTTCTCATGACCCTACGTTTAGCAAATATTGATCCCTTCAATTACGTAGCGACGACTGTAAAAAGGACCGCTGATATAATTTTCATGGTCAATTGGTAAAAAATACAATATTACTCAAATCTTAAAAATAAAAATAATATGTTTTAGGCCCAGGGATCATGTAAGAGAAGAATCAGAATAAACATAATCAAAAGCCTAAGACAGAGAGGAAAAGAGTTGCTCTCGAAACATACCTCACTGGAACAGCCAGTAGAGATTTCACACCTTTCTGGCCAAGCTCAACAAGAACTTCGTCAGTGTACGGTTTTAGCCATTGCACAGGTCCCACCCGGCTCTGGTACATATAAGGAATTAATTAAAATCAACATTGATCGAGTAGTAGGGTGGCAGTCTAGATTTTTGTTTTTCATTTCTTTTAATGTTCAAGTGAACTTCCAATCAGGTAGAGAACTTATTGACCCCATAAAATCAAGTACAAAAATTCTTCTTGTACTTAATTATTTACGTAACGTTTTACATAATGATGAGGTGTCAAAGTATAAGTGGGAAAATTATTTAATTGATGAGATATCTGTTGGTAAACCATTACATAAATTGTTATGTACACGTAGTACAACCCAATCAAGTATTAGTGTATTTTTGTGAAATTATTTTGCCCCTATTTGAGCCATATTAAAATTTTCATTCACATTCTTTTACTCATTTTCAACCACACATTCTTCAATAAAATATTATTTTCCATCGCATCAATAGCTTTTCCTTCTTTTTCAACCACACATTCTCCATCAATNCACACATTCTCCCTCAATCTACTATTCCAAAATACATTCTTCCAAAATAATGTAGGCTCAAACACACGCTTTAACCCCTTTGCAGATACGATCGATCTAGAGGATCTTACATGAGGGCAGCCAGTGTTAAACAGTCACTTGGATAGCTCTTCATAATGTTGTCAATAAGTATGAAAACTGCAAAGATTGAAATCTAAGACTTTGGAAGCATAAACAATACAACTAACCTGGTAAGCCAAAGTATGATCATTGTTAATTCCTCTTGATTTCAGCTCTTTCATTACTAAAAAAATACATTCTTCCATCTGATCTTTGTATGGATCGCCTGCATCCTCAACGTAACTTACTGGCACTCCATGAGCACTGAAGAATATCATGGCCTAAGGTCCCGCAAAAGAACTCACCTTTAAACAATTGCCCTAACCATATAACCATATTTTCTAAATAAGTGTCAAGTTGAACATTTCAAGTAGGAATTCAACCCACCTCATCAGGATTTTGAAAAATTTGCAACTCCTTTTCAATCAAGTCAGCCATAGACTTGATATAACCTTCTCGTTGATACCATGACTGTATAATAGCAACAGGTAACCATGACAAATATGTGTCATCCCTGATAAAATACCCTGATTCAGTATGTTAACAAAAAAAAGATGAAATGGTAGCACCGGTGCAATATTAATGAGCTGCAATTGCATGTAGTTAATGGAATCATGAACTGCTACTAGATATCTATCTATAATATAGTAAATATCACATCACGTGAGAATCATTTCTTGGACGATTTTAACCCTACTACAATTCAATTATTTCAATAATACATTGTTTTTCGTTTTTCAATATATAATAAATACTACAAAATCATTATCATGCATGGATTTCGAGTTATTAATTCTTAATTAATTAACATTTACATTAATCTAAATTCAATGAATTTTGGCTTAATGAATCTAGAGTTATTATAAATGAATTTATTTATATTCGTGTATCTGGAAATTTTAATGGGGGCTTAAATTCATGTATTAGTAATTAATTCTTATGTATCAAATATAGTATAAAAAAGTTGCTTATTTGTAGTATTTTATCATCACAAAAAATTTGAATCATAGAAGTTGAGTTTTGAGAGTCCAATCTTTTTATCTTAAATTTCTATTCTAAATTTTATTTTCTTTAGTTCGTTTGAAACTTATCAAATCATCCCAACAAATTGATATCAAATATTAATTTTACAACACTTATAAAGTATTTCATAATAATGTGCAATGTACGTTCAACTCTAACTAGTTACCTAAAAATGTCTCGAAGAATGCGGACGCTTGATCCAGTTGTTGAGATAGAATACTGAGGGTACAGTGGCAATACTACAAGCCTTGTAATCATATCTCTCTTAATCTAGCACAGAAGATAGGGGAAAAAAGGTGAATCAATTTCAATAATCTCAAGATGCTCAAATTATGCTGAATTAAGTACCATTAGAAGAATTTAACACACATTCCAGAATGAGACAAATACAATTAGGAAACAGAAAAGTTCATATTATAAGATCAGGTACGACATCCCAAATCTGGATATATGTAAAAAGGAGACAGTTCTTGCACCTGCAACACAAAAGAGATGCCTACAGAAATGCCTTTGCAAATGACATTCTAACAGAGCAACAATGAGTTGGTTAGGATGAATAGGCAGTAAGGGGAACCAAGTCTTTGTTTGGTCCGCAAAATGGAGAAGTAAGCCAATAGCTTAAGACTCTTCAGTTATCCTTTTCCGTCTACCCTTTGCAATCCCAGAAAAATGGGAGAAAGAAAAACAGGGAAATAAAATTTTCCAATTATTTGTTTGAACTGAATTTCTGGGAAAAAGCCCCGAAGAATCATATTAGATCGGAGAAAATCTAGTAAAATATCAACTACTATTTGAAGGCTGTAAATTGTAAATGAAGTATTCTTCTGAATTTGGAGGTATTATGAATTGAAAACAAGACATTATTATCTTTTTGTGAGGTAATCCTAGAAATTCAAATTGCCCTACCCTTTTTTCTTATTCCTGATTTCCTGGAAATGACATGGAGACTTCAATTGTGTGAGTGCAAATGTAAGTCATAGTAAAAGTTCCTCAAAAATCATCCAGCAATAAAAGTTTCCAAATTTTTTTGGCAAACTACCATCTCTAAGTGGATAAAACTAAAACTCCATTTAGTAAACTCCCATTTTGGAGAAACATAAATCAAGAATGAGCACGTGCAAAAGCATATTTTGTTTCAATTCTTATAACATACCTGTTGAACAGCTTCCTCGGTGAAGGGGTGCCAATATCGCATTGCAACATAGACATTTGCAGAAACTTCCTTCATTTCCAGTGCCAATTTTAATGCATTTGCCTGCAATAAAGAAAACCAAAAAAGACTGTAAATCCTAGAAGATAGCAACACGTTCATAAGTTAACTTGGGAAAAGACAAAAACCTTAGTGGCGATCTCAGTACCTGCTCGTCCGTTATTTTACGCAAAGGCGAGCCACCTCCAATGGCAGCATAGCCTTCTTTACTTTTGGGAGCTCGGAGTACTGAAATAATCTGTGCCAAAGGTTGTTGGAGGAACCGGAACAACCTGGGCAGACGTATAATATCCTATGATAGAGGATTAAACAATGTCACCAAATTGAAAATGATCAAACCCCAGTACATAAATTTCTTACATTAACATAAATCATACAGGATCAGCAAATAAATTGAACAGGAACGGCTGAACGTCATGAAGGGTCTCGGGCCCCCCAAGATTCAAAAGCAAAACTCCAATCTTTTCTTCTGTGACCTGTGAATCAGATTCAATGCTGATCCCTGGGTATGTACACGTGCCAACTGAGCAAAATGTTTCCCCAGTAAACTTTTTCCTCTGTGATGGAAAACTTAGAGACAATCTTCCAACAGCATTAATCTTTTTATCATTTGAATTAGAATTTAAAGCCACAGAAGCTTTAGTTGTATTGCAGAAAGTCGATGGCAATCTAGCCTGAGCGCAAAGCCTGCAAATACAAATATTACTAAAATTTTGTAATGTATTGACCTATTTTTTGAGCTATTTAAATATTGAATCAATCATCAGAAAATCGAAAAAGGTAAAAGGTGAAATCATTAAATTCACCATGATCACCCATTTTAAATGTGAAATCAATTTTTTTTGCCCTTTTGATCCATAACTCACACACAAATAAAACCGAAACACCCTCGAGAAATGATCACGAAAATAAACAAACTTATAAGAAAGCCCAATATAAGAATACATATAAAAAAAAAAGTCTAAAATTACTCACGATGTAGAATTATGGTTCAAATTCCGAAGATTCATTTGTGATAGAATCCGATAGCTCGTCGCTGCCTCCATTTCCCAGAAATTTCAACAACCCAGTTTATTCTGTATAAATATTTATGTGCTGGTTTAAAGATTAAGAAATCAATAAAATGGGAGCTCGATGGAATATTTTAATATGACAATTTCCCAGAGATTCTACGAGATTTGGAGATGAAAAGTAGAAAATGAACAAATAAGAAATGGAGTCTGGTACACGCTATACCTAACCCTATTTTTATTTTGTTTATTTTTTTATTTTTTCAAGTACGTTGTTAGTACTTGGAAGGGAAATGAGTTGAGATAGTTAGGGGTATTTGTGGGTCGGTTCGGTTCGATTCGATTTTCCTCGATTCCAGAATTTTTGGATATTTAATAAATGG
>CAIGRF010010922.1:0-14687 GCA_903798235.1 Fraxinus ornus | reverse complement strand
GAATCTGCTACTGCGTTAAAGTTATTGAATCAACTGCATATACGATATATATTCTGCAAATTCGGTATTTAATGTGTAAATCCGGTATCCAAGTGTAAATCCAGTATTCAAAGTTGAAACGAATTTCCTACAAATGGTTGAGAACCATGTGTTGTTAAAATCTTAATATGTGATGTAGAAAACAGTTTTTTGAAATGGATGGATATGATGAAGTCAAATGGGATGTTGTCAACCAATGTTGTACATGTAGCATGATTCTATGACAAAAATCAGCATATGCATTATTGAATATGTATACTACATTCACTGTTCATCATCTCTAACACTAAGAATTTTGTACTAAAGTAAGTTTCTTATCTATTTAAGTATGTAGCTTGTAATGGATCATCAAGGAATCTTGCCACGACTTGATTGTGCCTGTGTGTTTGTTGGCCGTGATCCTAAGTAGATTCTCACAGCTGATAGAATAATGGACAGGTCTGCCATTGCACCATTTCCATAATCTCCGTTGGGTAGTGCCTTTTTCTCTGGTGGGATGAGGGCAGCTCCAAGCTCATCTATTACCATAAGATGTTGTTCTGTGAAAGAGTTGGTCCACGTGAAGGGATTCATGTCCGGTGCCACAAAGATTGGTTTGTTATAGTCCCACGCCCGAATAATGCATGTCAACAAGTTATCGCATAATCCGCCAGCAATCTGTAATAAGACCGCAAGGAACATACATAAATTCAACAAATGTAGCAAACCACGTCTGAATCAGAGCTAAACGTATGCCACAATAACATAACATGAAACCTTATTCAGATTTTAAGGGAATATGTTGTTACTAACACGCTGATCCTTTACTGTAGGGGGCGGAGCCAGGATTTAATGGTACGGGGGGCAAAAATTTGATAAGTGGGCTACTGGACTTAAACAGTGGAAAAATAATTGACTATAACCAACTTTTTTATTTTTTTAAAGAAGTTGGGCTTGGACAAGGGTGGGCCACCAAGCCCCTCCGCCCCCGAGTCTGTAGTTCCATGCTAAAATTTGAAGTGAATATGATGAAGCTTTAACTGTTAAGGTTGCTACAAAGGCAATTTCATTGTGAACTCTGACCGTCACGATCTAGCAAATGTTTCATGTCTGTTTCTCTAACAAGAATAATTATGTAAATTATCGCACGAACTAGTTAATTTAGCAAACAAATTACATAAAATATGTTTACCTTCCCGAGTGTGTTTGCAGACAAAGGGGCAATGACCATTAGCTCAGCCCACTTACGGAGCTCAATGTGCAGCACATTATCACCAACTCTTTTCCAAGTCATCCAGTCATCCTGATCCGTGTAAAGTCTCACATTTCTGGGAAAAGTTGCTCGGTCTACAAAATGCAAAGATGCCTGAGTGACGACTGCTTTAACATCTGCCCATTCAGCAAAACAATGGCACAGCTTAGCAAATTCTGTTGCAGCCACGGTTCCACAGGCAGCAAGCAGAATCCTAGTTTTTCTTGGAGCTGCGTTAAATTGAAACACATCCATGTCCAGCAGTTTGGAATATTCCACAGCCTTTTCACAGTACAATACCAATAAGACACTGTCTGAAGCAAACTAAAAGAGAAAAACCAGAAACCCCACTTATAGTCAGCACAAACATTTACCTGCAGAAGTGAGCACCTATAAGGCTTGGCCAGAAGGATTATTTGATAGCTGTAGATGTTCAGGGGAAAAGCATCATATAGTATGCACTATAAATTGTTATTATTATTAATATTATTATGAAATGGCATATTTCAACGTAAAGTTTCAACGTAAAGTTTTATGCATGCGACAAGAGAAGTCAAAGGCCTTAGTCTGTGTCAGTGTCAGTCCCCTCCTCACAAGCTTACATGAAGAGTATGTTAATGATACTTGGAGTAGAGGGGGAAGGAAAGAAAGGCTGATCTCCAAGCCAACTGATTCTGGAAATAAGGAAGAAATGGTCAAGAGGAGAGGTGTAATCGATGAGCAACAGGATAAATTTCTCCAGGAAATAGAGGAATCAATCGCCTCGTCTACTATCCCAGCGACGACTCATTATCTCAATCAAGATATCCTATAGAGACGTGACTTCGTTTTGCATAACATTTCTTGTTCTTTCACTATGCGTAAAAAAGAATGTTTCTCAAAAACATGAAATAAATCATGAGAGCTTGTTTGAGTTTCATTAAAGGTTAAGAATGCATTTTGGAACAGTAGATTGACGAAAATTGCGTGATTAAAATATAAGGAAAATTTTTTGGTTTGCGTTTAATAGTATTTTATTGAAAATGTGTAGTTGAAAAGAAGAAAGAAAAAAATGTATTTTGGAAAAAATGGGAATCAAACAAGAGACCATGAACTATCTAAAATAGTTTCCACAACAAAATTACTAATAAAATAATGGCTTAATCGCACAAAAGGTTCCTACGTTTGGTATGTAGTGTGCAAAACGTCACAACGTTTCAATTTTTTACATTTTCACCCATATTTCAACGTTTCATTGCGAAAACGTCATTTTTGGGGATGGCAACGGGCGGGTATGGGTTGGGTTGGCCAATCTCACCCCCGTCCCGTCGGGTATTTTTATTACCTTACCACATACCCATACCCGGTTAAAGCGGAACGGAGCGGAATCGGGGGTTGGATCGGGGCGGGGCGGGGCAAGTCCCTTGCCCCATATATCACCCCATTTATTTTTTCTTTTTATTTTTTATTTATTTTATTTTTTTGTTNTTTAAAAATGACAATAAATTTATTATTTTTGTTCGATAAAAAACTTAAATTTGAAATTAATTTTAAACTGGGGCGGGGACTATGTTTCCCGTACCCGCCCCGTACCCACTTCGGGGTAAGGACTCTCGCTCCATCCCCGCCCCGTGTACCCGGGTAGGCGGGTAATCCCCGCCCCATTCGGGGCAGGGCCCCACGAGTATTGGGTTGAGCGAGTTTT
Organism: Fraxinus ornus; assembly: GCA_903798235.1. Taxonomy (NCBI): domain Eukaryota; kingdom Viridiplantae; phylum Streptophyta; class Magnoliopsida; order Lamiales; family Oleaceae; genus Fraxinus; species Fraxinus ornus. The sequence goes on along the minus strand of CAIGRF010010922.1, from coordinate 11,733 downwards.
ATTGCCATCCCTAGTCATTTTCACATATTTTTAACGTAAAATGACCAATATACCATCATATATAAATAAAACAAAAAATAAAAGAAAAGAAAAATAAAGAATAAATTGTAATTTTACTCCTAAACTTTTTTAAAAATGAATCTTTCTAGTTGTAATTACTTTCCAGTTTGAGTAGGTGAAAAATAAAGGGGTGAAATTCCAATGGTTTTGGGGGCGGGGTGGAGGAGGCGGAGGAGAAGAGATAGGTTTTTTGTTATTTTTAATATTTTCATAAATTTTGGACTCATTCGCATTTTTTAAAAAATTTAGGAGTAAGATTGCAATTTATTCTATATTTTTCTTTTCTTTTTTATTTACATAGGAGGGTATATTGGTCATTTTACGTTAAAAATATGTGAAAATGACGTTTTTCGTAATGAAACGTTGAAATAGGAATGAAAATGCAAAAATTTGAAACGTAGGGACGTTTTGCGATTAAGCCTAAAATGATCATCAAATAATGAAGATTTTATTTGACTACACTACACATACATCAATTCAGAATAAGAATTATTACGCCCAATGTTGAAAACAAGTCTCTAGTCTCTAGTCTCTACATCAAATTCTAGATGCGTACATTGATCAACCATTCAATCCAATGCAATAACAAGAGAAATGATTCAGACGGTTTCAGTTAATTCTACAAGAAAAAAAGAATCTTTGTTCATTCATTATACTCACAACAGCGTCAATCAAAAATCTCCCAGTCATCTTGGGACCTCATCACAAGATCCATGATGATAAATAAATAGTAAAAATTTATGCGAATCGTAAAATTAAATACAATTAACCGAGAAGAGTTCAAAATCCATCCAACTGAAAAAAAAATGCATATAAAAGCCAAAACTAGCCATGAACATAGGTAAAGATAAATAAGAATGAACTATATCAAGAAGCACCGGAATAAGATATCACCATTCGGACATTAAAAATAACTCAGCATCGAACAAATGTAACCGAGAAAAGTTATTAATCCGACTGGAAAAAAAAAAATTACACATAAGAGCCATAGCTATCCATAGTAAAGAATTTTCAGGATCATCCAGAAACTGCACATAAATCTACATGCATACCTCCAAATGTTTGAAAATCTGTTTGAGATCAGTAGAATGAAGTGAATTTTACCTCGGGAAGTTGCGGAGTATTCTTGGCGGGAAGAAGTTGGACGAGTGAAGAAATTTGATTGGATTTATGGTTTTTGTAACTAATTCTACGGATTTGTTTCCAACGGAAATCCCATTTGCACGGATTTATTTCTAGTAGCTTCTAACAGAAGGGATCTTTCTTTCCCTTTTTTAATTTCGGAAGATTTTATTTCGTTTTATTATTCCTTTTTTAATTTCGGAAAAAATTAATGAAAATTATAGAACTAACATAAATACAAATATTTCTCAGTTTTTGCATGATTTCAAGAAACAAAGATGATCTATACAACAAGAAGGATGCGGTTTATTATATTTACGTCTCAAACTTTTTGCATCGTATTTTTATTCTTAAATTAATATAAATTATTCCAGATTATGATTTGTCTCTAAAACTTTCTTTAAGATAGTGTAAAATGACTCATTTACCAATTGTATTTTAAAAAAGCAAAATAAATAATAATGTAAAAATACGATTAAATATTGACTCTCATTGAAAAGCTCGTTATTCGTTAACTATATTTTTGGAAGAAAATTATAATTAAGGATAAGATTTTTTGATCAGTGAAATGTTAAAAATAAGAATGTGATGAAAAAGAAAAGAGTGTAAGTGCGATAATAAATAAAATGTTAATGACCTTTAATATAATTAAAATGTAGTGTATTTATTTTTTTTTAAAAAAAATGCGACATGATTATAACCACTTTTTTTTAAGGTTAAACCCATGTTTGGTACACATTAAAATTTTCATTTTCATTCTTCTACTCATTTTTAACTACACATTCTTCAATAAAATAATATTTTCCGTCACATCAATAATTTTTTCTTCCTTTTCCATCACACATTCTCCATCAATCTACTATTTCAGAATAACTTCTTTCAAAATAATGTGCCTCAAACACAACCTAAATTGCATGTGAGTGTATACTTTTGTTTTTCTGACGTCAAGCTTATCGACCTTCTATGTTTCAGTGAAATGTGGCATATTAGGGAGGCTTCTTGTTTTTGTTTTTTTTTTTTTTTGGTATCCCAGTTTAGCCAGACTAATTTCCTGGACCACCAGCCACCGGCCCCTCAGTAACTGGCGGAGGTAAACCGCGAATTTGCCCAAATTGACCAGGGTTCGAGCACCCCTTATACTCTTAGCCCCAAGGGAGCCTTCCTCCATGGTTATTACATCATCAAGCTGCTCTAACCAATATTGATTATTACATCACTCAACTGCTCCAACCAGGAATTGAACTCCCCACCCTGAGGTTGCAAGTCCAGCAATACCCTTCCTTTGCCAGGAATCAACCTTCTATGTTTCAGTGAAATGTGGCATATATGGGAGGCTTCTTGTTTTGCTAAAAGCAAGGGGCGAGTGATCGATGGAATGTGATTCATTGTCGGTCAGATCGGATGTGGATCTTATCATTTCGAATCTTGCACTAAGGGTGTGTTTAAGCCACATTATTTTGGAAGAATGCATTCAAAATAGTAAATTGATGAAAAATGTGTAGTTGAAAAATTATTGATGTGATGAAAAATATTATTTTATTGAAAAATGTATAGTTGAAAATGAATTGAAAAATAAAAATGAAAATTTTAATGCATACCAAACAGGGGCTAAAAATCAAGTGACCCACAGGCCACAATCTAACTTCCTTTGCTACTTCTTCCCCAGCTATCAAGCACCGGGTCGATTGTATTCCATTTTTCCTTGCTCCTTACATTCGTGCAGCCTTTATAATAGATGCTGCTGGATTTGTCAAAAAATTAAAATAAAATGTGTTCATATTCATTGTTTGCATGTTTACTCTTTCGGGCATTCACATCTCAAAAGTATTCTCAAATAACATTCAGCCCCTTTTTGATTTCTTTCAAAACATAACTCTTTAATTTTCATCCTCAATTTCAACCACATTCACGCAACAAAATATTTTAAACGTAAACTCAAAACTTTTTTTTACTTTTTAAATACACATTCACCAAAAAATCATTATTCAAAACATCATTTTTTTTTTTCGAAATAATGATCATCAAACAAGAGCTCATAGGCCTTTTCTAACAGGCCAAGTAAATAAAGATAAAGTGCCCAAAGCTATTAAAGTGCAGCTTTGAGTTCAATGACAGAATAAAACCGAATCGTTCACGAAATAACAAACTCGACCATCTTTAGGCACACTGCAATGTGGTTAAAGAGATCATTTCAATTTTCACATTATAGCAAGGCCTTGAAGAAATCATGATACTAAGGTGTGTGATTCAAATCATTTATTGAACCGCATCCGGTAATTTTTCACTATCTAAAAGAAAATGCCATGACGTCTGCCCAAATAAGGGCACTTGTGAACAATATTTTTTTGAAGAATGCATGGTAAGTTAGGATTCCACGTGCAAAATTATTTTATTAAGAGAACGTGTAGTTAAAAATGAGTTCGGAGAAAAATCTCTACCAAACAGGAGCTATATATTTGTGGTGAAATCAAGAGACTAAAGGGTCATCTTCGGATCCTTGTTCACCGTCCCAGTCATTGTTATGAGGTTGTCGGTGAAAGCCTGGCTCAGTTCTTTTCTGAATTTCTGCAGACTCAATTAACACAACAATCAGACGCCGAAATACCTAGAAATAACGAGAGAAAATTTACATGTATGTGAGCTTACTCTTGCTAGCAATTGCGGAACGAGTTATGGCTAAAAAGTCTTCCCACTTAAATTTCCCAAGTTCTTGCTTTTCCTCCTCTGATAGTTCAAAGTTGGGCTGCCTCCCACACATGAATGCAGCCCTGCAAATATGAAAATCTCTTCTTATGTTCCAATTTCTAAACTTTACTTTGACTCTACCGTATATGTTTGAAAATTGTACACCAAGCACATTATAATTCTCACAAAATACAAGAAAATAAAATGGTCAAACACATTTAGGTAAAGATCGAAAAAGCATACGGGTTAAACCATGGTAATGATCATGAATTTAAGAGGGACGGAAAATTTTCATAAGAGAGCTTTGATTTTGAGGGAAGCAGAAGATTCACGGGTAAAGGAAGAGAATTTGTTTGTTTCTGTAACAATAACCAGTAAGATGGCTTCTACAGTCAGAAATAATACCTGTCATACAATCGGGCAGCCTCTTCTTGAGAGCCGACAGTTCCCAAGTGGATTTGTTTCTTGTCAACTTTAATTGCAGCTTGCCATTTCATGTTCTTGTAATAGACCCCTCTCATAATACACTGTTCTTGGTTTTCGACGTGCTTCCTCCTGTGTCGCTTTCTACGTTTAAACTCTGAAACGATGGTACAAAATGAGTGAGATCAACAGAAAAAAAAGCAGTAAAGATATAATTTTACAAGTATTCTATGAAAATGTCTTCATTGATTTTCTGAGTTAAGTATTTCACAAATGAAGAAACACTTCAGTTTATAAAAACTTAAAAGATTAATTGCACACACAAGAACATTGGATGAAAATAAATAAATCAATTATCCTAATCGATATAAGAATCTTAAACAGCATGAGCTCGAACAAAAATACGAAGTCTACAGATAAACTCTCGGTAATATTTGTCCACTAATTGGTAGTGTTACTTACCACACTAATAATTCTGTCAACCAGCTCGCTTTAAAAAGGTACATAGCATGTGCGATCTTTGACAATGAATTTGGAACAATTTTTATGCATTGGTGATTAATTAGTAATTAGCAGCCACCCGGAAATATAGGTAAACAAAAACTTAAGGCTCACTCAGCTCCATATATTCCTGATTCCAGAAAATCTATAAAATCTCCCATTGGCTATTAAGTTCACCTTTCATCTTTGACTTACATTTAGAAATGCATTCATAGAACAAAAGAATCAAGCAGAATTATAATTATTATACCCATTACTTGTTTCATGGACAAACTTCTACCTTTTTTTTCGTTTCAATATGGTGTAACTTCAGTGCATTTGTATATCTGAGTATCTTTGAGATCTAGAGTGTTTTCTCCATCACCACAATATTACCAGAATTAAGGTGCGTATGTAGATAATGCATTAAAGAACTTGTTCCACTTTCCAGTAACAAAATACGAAAATTATATATATAATGTAAACATATTACACGTATTGAGGTACCTAGGAGAATAGGCAGAATTGGTCGACATGACAAGAAGTCAGAGTCTTAAAAGAACATGTCAAGATGAATGAGATAAACCTGGAAATGGCTGGACAGGCTCCTCTTTCAATGGACTAAAAGCAGAAACCTTTGACAAACTGGGGCAAGTTTCTGAGGTGGTTTTCTGGCCAACAATGAAAGGTCAAAAGAAAAAATCTTATTCAATATATTGTCTGTGGACATCAAATAGAACACAAGTGTAGGCATAAAATACAGAATAATACTTACAAAGCAAAACAGATATTATAGACTAATAAAGAACTCAAGATATAATATGTGCTGGAGAGAGGTGTTCATGTGCATGGATCACAGTATGCTCTCTTCCAATTGAATAATCAACAATTGAAATATTCTATTGACCAACCCAGGTAAAAAAAAAATAATAATAATAAATAAAATTTCCCTTGAAATGACGACCAAGGTCATTAGAACCATCATTTTTGTAGCTTTCTGATTTTCTAGAAGAGACTTTTTACAGGGAAGAAAGGGTACAAAAAACCATTGTCGACGATAAAAATGTTACTACAGACATCTATTTAACCCCTCCCTCCCAAACAACCCCTTGCATGGAGAAATTCTGAAGTCATGCACATGGAAAAAAGTATAATTTATTGATTGATTTTTGTTACAAATGAAATGTACTTGAAATTGATCCTCATTTTTGTTTGTTATGCTGTCTGACTGTAAGAACTGAAGTATAATGTTGTTGAAGGCAGAGATAAGCTGTACATAGGAACGTTTTTGTTGCATGGAACAGGTTATTCATCAGGAAGAATATCAGGTCTCGCTAACTATTAACCTCCTCATAGACTGAAATAACATCTCGATAAGCCACTGGAGGCTCGAATTCAAGAATGATTTAAAAAGTGAATTGATCTTTCTACCAAAAGCCAAATCACTGAAATACAAGAGTAGAAAACTGAATAATTTTACAATGAGCTAAGCCAAATCAATAATAAATAAGCAAAGATTAAAAATTTAATTAATTTGGAAGTAACTTTAATAGATCTGTAACTTCAAGACAGAAACACTTACAACCACTTAAGTTTGGACCACGAAGATCCTCTATATTCACCCTTACTAGCAAGGCTAATCAAGCTTGGGGCAAAATGCTTCCCAGGTCGCCCATCCTTGCAAAATTGGCATCTAAACTCAAAAGCACTTGAGCGCGAGGAGAATTCCAAATTTATAGCATTCATTCATGAGATTTCGAGAGTTGTTTTCATAGGACAAAGTGGGGATTGACATTTAGCTTGTGTTTGAGCCCCATTTTTTAGGAAGAAGTAGTTTTTGAATAGTGATTGATGGGATAATGTGTGATGAAAAAGTGATGAAAATTTTTAGATTTGTGTGTATTATTATTTTATTTGGAGAATGTGTGATTGAAAATGAGTACCGTAGAAAAATGAATGGAAAAAAATGAGAAAGAATGGGGCTCAAACACAACCTTACTTAACAGGCCTTTTGTATGGCTATAGAATTGTATATGCTTTTTCTTAAGTTCTTCTTACAGAGACTTCAGGATTTAGAAAAGTGAAAAATCTGTGACTCAATGTTCATGAGAAACCAAAGCTATCATAAAATTTGAAATATTATATGGCAGATTATGAGCTAATTCAGTTCAAAATTTAGAGATAATGGTCCCACATTTGATGCACACCAAATAATCAGGAAACAGACAGCACAGAGAATCACATTAACACAACTTAGTGATGCACAGGAAGAGAGAGAATCCCATATGTCACGCTTACCTCTTTTGGTAGGTAAATATCATTTAAAGGCATGGGACGGACACTCTGTTTTGTGTTCTCCACACAATTTTGAGAAGTATATCCATTTTCAGAAGACTTGGGAAGCGGGGCCAGGAAACAAATTTGCCCTACATAATCAGTTGAATGAGTTTCATTGAAGTAGAGAGCCATTAAACAGGCCAAGGAAAAAACGGAAAAAAAAAAAAAAAGATCACTGTTTATATAGAAATTCCAAGAAGGCCAGTACAAAATATTTGATGGTCAATACAAGCTTATCAATATAAAATTCTTAAATCATTAACCAAATAACATTTTAATTTGGTGTACCAGAGTAAAGTCCTAACAGTCTGCGCCTTCGAATGCTCACCATGGCTGTTCCGGGTAATCCTAACAAGCTGCACAATAAGTTAGTTAATCCCCATGTAATGTCAAAAAGAAAAGATTAAAATGATACTTACACACACCATAAAAAATATATAAAGAAAGAAAAAAAAAAAAAGATTTTATTGTTAAGGAATACAATCCCGCGTCGAATAAAGATGAAAAACATAGATCAATTTATAAATGATTGAGCTACTCCTCTTACTAAGATTGACCTTTGAAGATGAAATCCCAATTCTTAACATTTACGTCATAAGAGCGTTGAGTGGCAGTGAAACCTAAAGCAACTTCCAGAAGCCATTCAGAGGCAGGAAACAACAAAGAATATATGAATAAAGTGATATACTTTATTCTAGACCATGAATATTTGATGAGATGAAATATTTAGCCTATAAAAAAATTACAGAACTTCATCAATTTATAAGCGCAAGGTTAGTTTCGTGTCAGTTCAAAGAGGAATTATGGCATTATCAGAGCCAGCAAACTATTTGTATAAGCATAATGGAAGACTCCGTGAAATGATCACGACAGTCTACTTAGTAACAGAGTTTTCAAAGACTCCATTGACTATAAAATAAAGACAATAGGATCTGCCATTAATTCAACTTTTACACCCTCACATTGGCAGAGGAGTCATCCAGGAGCCAAAATAGACTGATAGAATATTCAGAAGTCAAGAATAAGCCTTTCAAAACCAAGATTATGTTATAATTTCCTAAAGGATTGCCCAGAACCTAAGATTATACTATCAATTATATATCTTATAAATGGAATTTCATGCATAGATGATAAACTTCACATCTTTTCAAGAAAATCAAAGATGACAAACCCTTAAATGGTTGTGTAATTTCATCAAACAGACATCATCAACATGTGTAAGAAATAGAATTTCAAGAAATCTACATAAATCCCTAAACCAATTCCTTTTTCAAGAAAACCCACAAACGAAAGAGGAAAATCAAGAAAACCCCAAAATCGCCCACGCGAAAAAAGACACAATTGTTCATCATAAAAATAAATGCCCAACCCCTAAACCCCATATACCAACTTGTACAATTAATAATCCAAGACTACAAGTGAACCAATGAAGACAAAAAATTGTATGAACACACAATATCACGAATGCTATTGTGAAGAGTTGGGCTTTCTTTGAAAATACCTGGAAATCAAAAGGCAAAAAGACAAGAAAATTTGTACTAGAATTTGGTTCGTGGAGTCTTAAGGAGAAATTTTAACTAAGAGAATTATGGGGTGGTTTTGATCAGTGAATTATGAAGGTAAGGTGTTGAAAATAAAGGGAGAAGATTTACACTTTCATGATTCATCCACCACCTTTTGCATTATTTTCACTGTTTTGGGTGACAATGGAGGAGTAGAGAGACGGAAAGGTTGAATTAGAGAAGGGCAACGTCTGCTTAATGCTTCTAAATTCTTCTACTGCTAAGGAATTCAAGGACGGGAACGGCCTACTATTCAAGCATTGAATATTGTGGATCCTAGATATCTTGGCTGCAAACACGTTGATTATATAATGCCATTTTTAAAATTAATAGGGAACATATTTCTTTAAAGTTAAGTACAATAAGAGAACGAAAAGCAAATTAGACTTTTGGTTAGGTAGAAAAATGATGACTTATGAGGTAACATTGTTTTCAGTTTCAAATAGGGTGTGTTTGAGTCACATTATTTTGAAAGAATGTATTCTGAAATTGTAGATTGATGGAGAATGTGTGGTTGAAAAAGAAGGAAAAGTTATTGATGTGATGGAAATTATTATTTTATTANAATTTTAATGTGTACCAAACATGAGCTAGTGTGTTGTGGGTGTAAAGATGAACGATAACATTTTATAAAGTTAAGTAACGAAATTGAAATATTAAAAAAAAAGGTTTAGGATCAAGGACTAAATAAATACACTTTTATATATTTGGACCGGCAAACAACAACTAACCTATAAGATATATCAACGTTTCTGTTTTCAGATAAATAAATCTAATAATTTGGCCCAACGGACATGAAGGTGAGGACCGACGGAAATGTATTAGAAAGATGAGTTACGAAATTGGAACCATAAAAATTTAGTGGTCATATGTCAATCAATATATAAAAATTTAGTGGTCATATTACGAAATTGGAACCATAAAAAATATTTGTGGGGTCATATGTCAATCAATATATAAGACTGGACAAGAATGAGAAATGAATTGATGATTTGGACCTTTTTGGAGAAAATTTGTGAAGTGCACATCAGGCTAAAAATGAAAAATAATCTTTCTGAAAAGAAAAAAGAAAATAAAAAAAAATGTGGGGTAAGTGGACCCACATGACATCATGTGACTCTGCCACTGGTTGATGCAACAATGCTTAGATCTTATCAGTAATGGAATTCATTTTTAAGTTCCAGTTTGTCCCACATTATTTTTTTCATTCTCGTTATTTTATTTATTTTTAATCACATATTTTTTAATAAAATAATATTTTCCATCACATCAATAACTTTTCCTTATTTTCCAACCACATATTTCTCATCACATCACTTCAAAAAAATACATTCTCTCATTTTAATGTGCACCAAACAGACTCTAATGGAGATGATCACTGATTTATTTAGTAGCGAAGTCACTATCACATTGTAAAATGTAATTATGATGCATTTATATTCATTGGCAGTGACACTACTACCAATAGATTGATGATCATTTTCATTGGAGACGAATAACACAATTCTTTATCCACGAATGTTTTGTACTTTTCTTTTTAATTTTATTCAATCTCGCACAATGCACATTCTCGAACATAAGATTAATAATATATGAAATAATTAAACATGTTATTGGCGTGCAACAATGCAATCCATAAGGAGGTGAAGTTCACGATTAACAGAGACTAAGGTTTAGTTTCATTAAGACTTGATCAACGATGTTAGATTTGTACTACTGATGAATCGTGTTATTTTTATTTCAATATGAGCTTTATAAACAGATAATAAATTGAAAGGTATACTACTTTTTGAAGTGAAATAGGCTTTTGAGCAAAACTCAAAACCTTATGGACTCATTAGATTTTCCAAAATCCATTATTTTGGAGGTGAAATGAGCACGTTTTTCACTTTTGCAAGAATTATCCTTATTCTAATAATTTCCCCTTTTACGAGTTAATTTATAATTTTATTAAACTATTTTTAACTCGAGTTTTGATATAAATATAGGTAGACTTTTTTTTCGAAATTATCTTTTAGGCGCTTTTTTCAACATTCATTTGAGCTAATAAAATAAAATGTGATCACGGTAAGTAGATAATGTGGCAATATCGTACATTAAATTGTTGACCACCATAAGTTTTTGTTTTTCGTTTCAGTTGATTTATTTTGATAATTGGGCTTGGTCAAGGGTGGGCTCAGCTCTAAGATGTCATAAAAATTCACACAATAGTACCAGTTCGAACCTAAGAACGATATGAACATCATCGTCTTAAACTTTTACTTGTAACACAAAATTACTTTTGTCGGGCATTCTCGTCTTCCCACGATATTTCTATTTTCTTCCCCTTGATTACCAATCTCTGAAGAACACGTAACATCACTGTGACAAAAGATCAAGCTACAGACCCATTTTTCCCCCTTCTATGATTTTATGATTTGTTTGTTGTTTGCAGAAGATGAACAAATGGAATTTTAGGAAACAGTGTACAGAGATAAAGAGCCAGGGTAGAAGAAGAGTAGGGGTTGAGAGGGTTCGAAGAGAAGAATAGTTGAGAGAGATGATGTGCTTCTCGAAGACGACCAAAAAATATATCATGAAACTCCAAAGTATTGCACAATGGAAGCAACCTGCCAAGTGCCAATTTAGTATATCATGGAACTCCAAAAAGTCAATTTCAAATAATCATGAAATCACAATAATAGTTCTCTCATAGTGATGAAGAAAGAGAACCCTTCTCAAAAAATATACGACGACTGAAGCATGATCTTTACTTGTATCATTTTCAGAATTTCTCGAAAAAATTGTGACGCTTTGATCCACAAACTTTAAGGCTCTATAGCAGTGGACATGTTCATCAGCATCAGAAACTTTTAAGTTGTCTTTGCCCCCAACAGTCAGAAACCTTATACTATCATTTGTGAATTATGCTGCATGTACAAAGTTATATTACAAAGTTGGTTATATTACAAAGTTGGTTGACAAAATAACATCAACACCAATCATTTTAAAAACAGATTTTTAAATCATTTGAAATCAACAGTCTGGATTTTGCCAACACACTTTGTAACCCAACTTTTGTAAA
>CAIGRF010010897.1:57057-75644 GCA_903798235.1 Fraxinus ornus | reverse complement strand
GATTCTAGCTTGCTCATGATCATATAAGCTGAACATTTGGACGTAAAATGAGATCCCGATTTCCTCATCCCCTCTAACAAACTTGACAAATCGAACCCCGACGACATCGATGATATAATAATTAAACAACGAGTCAAAAACATATAAAAAAATAAAAAATAAAATCGTTTTTCTTCAGTTTGAAAGCAATGAATTTGTGGATGATTTCTTGATTTTTTCCAAAGCTTCGAATAATGTACGAATTTGTGGTTGATTTCCTCTTTCTCCTTCCAATTTTCTCTTGTTTTTTTTGCCGATTTGGAGGCTGGTTTACGTAATCTTCTGTTGAGCGTATTTTGTACGTTGAGTTTTATTTATTTACCACTTAATCCAAGTTTATCATGTTTTTTTCAAAACTGCCCCAAAATATAGGGTATTTGTGTAAGTAGCCCTTTTGTCTAACCCTAAAACTATGTGTGCGCACGCCTTCTGTTTGAGAGAAACATGTGATGCAATTGAGATTGAGAGGTAGCCGTTCTTTACTCCCTTTGTGTGGTGCGTTTGTGACCTAAATTGCTAAGCAAAACTCACAATGGCAACAAAGAAAGATGATGTGACCAAAGTAAGAACTCGTGTCACCAAAGGCATTTCAATTGGCAAAAATCAATTTAATTCGTCTACTTTTAAGGGAAAAAATGATTTCTCTAAGGCCATTGGGGCGGGAAAAGAAGTTTCGGTGAATCCATCTTCACTGGACGTTCCAAAGGAAAGTTGTGAGTCAAATATACCCTATTCGGAAGATGAGATTACGGAAATTTTAGGAGAGTTTCACCACAATCATGAACTATGCTGCAAGAACCGAAGGACAAGGATTTTACCGACAATGAGTTGGCTTACTGAGCGCAAATCTCCATCTCCTCCGCCACCAGAATCAGTGCTTTTGGAACGAAAAGAGGAATTTCAGAAAAAAAAAGAGGAACTTAGAAAGGCGTTCCAAATCGCAAGAGAGGAGAAGGGCTTTGGCACTTGAATACAAGAATGACTTTCTGGTTCGCTCCATGTCTCCTGTTTTCATAAACGATCAAAGGGGCCAAGTACACTCTAGGAGGACGGTATTTGGGTTTGAAGCTGAGAGAAGTCTGATGAATCCTTTATCCACTCGTGATATATGTAATTGGACTACCTTGTGATGTTCTTCATTACTTTTGCAAAGACTGCTTATAATCCCTTGTGATTTGTTCTCCTTTCAGATGAAGTTTGTCGTTTAGTCAAAACTATTTGATTAATAACCCTGGATAATCCGTCTAAATGTTTTCTCTTGTTTGATTTTACCACAAAAATAAAAAAATAAAAAAAATCTTTGTGATGTTGCAGCCACAATTTCTATCCTTTGTGTTACATTATTGGGCAACCATAGTGAATGATTTGTGGATTGAGAAATCAATTGGCGGGCTTTTGATTCGGTTTGTATAAACTATGCCCGGTTTGCACACGTAAATAAAGTTCTCGGTGTATTTTCCGCGACAATAGCAATCGTGGAGCTCCATATAATCCTACTCACGTAGAAGAATAACGTGTGATCCTACTTTTTGATCTCCATATTTTCTGTTGTATCTATTGATAATGAAAAATCAACAACTCAACTTCCATACAAAGCTCGTAATCCGGCCTGTAATAGTAGGGCCGATGGCTGACCCAAGCGCAGTTGGTCGGCTTGAGTCGACCCAATGCCGCCCCTAATAATTGGTTATACTGTCCATTAAAATTAATAGAATAGGTTTGTGTACCAGTTTGTCGATTTTCAAATTATTTGCTATTAAAGCAAAAAAAATTATGCCCCAACATTAAGGGCAAGAAGGCACGCGACGAGAGATCTATTGACAATAACGTCTGCGCATTTTTTAGGTCAACAAGCGTGAGTACCAAACTGAAAATAGAAGCTACAATATTTTTTGCACAATCAAAGTCTCCCTGAAGCATAGTTGGGGTATTTTTGTCCAAAGTTGTGCACAAAATTTTGGCTAAACATCACTTACATAGTAGTATTCTTAGACTTCATTAGGTTACTCTCTCTCGATAAAAATACAAGTTTTCATGCCTTCAGATGCATAATTGGTTTAATATTTTCTATTATCTTGAAGCTTTCAAATACTTGATCAATATTTGAATTTTTTGTGTTTTCGAGAGGTTGAATATAGGTTTTAGCATGTTTTAACAAATATTACAAATTTCGATAGGTATAGAGAGATATAGTAGTATACGTGAGCTTTAAATGAATCTTTATTGTTTATATTGTGTTTTTACTTGTTCAAAATTTTCACAGAGATATGGGAGGTACATAGGTAAAAGTATGTTTAGCCTTACTCGAGATTAGATACTTTAATAACATTGATCAGCAATTCAAATAAGTTTTTGTCAATTACGAGATTTGAGGATTAAAATGAAAGGGTAGTGCTACAACCATTATGGTTCCCTCTATGTACACCAATCATAATCCAAAATGAAAATATATAGGTGGAGTCGAAGTCCTAGTATCTTTGTAACTTTGAGTTTTTCAAAGTTTTTCAACACACTTCTCAAAGCTTTCTTTTAGTTGATTTTAGTAAATTGTAGTTAAAAACAAACAAAACTTGTTCGATTAAAGTTAGGTTTAATTGAATTTAAACATAATAACATAATGTTCAACGACAATACTATACTCATTCTTTATTATTTGTTTTGACACCATGCACTGGCAGGTTTTCAAGCAACAATTCTCTTGCGGGATTTAGCTTTCATCATAGTCTCAGCATTTGGTCTTGTGATTCTGAAAGTGATGGCTTTGTCAGAGAATCTGCAAGCTGATTAGATGTGTGAATATGAGCAACATGACGCTAATTCTAGGTTGCTTTATCACGATCGAGGCAAAAGTCAATTGGAAAGTGCTTTATCAATGAATAGAGAACTGGGTTTGCTTACAAAAATGGTGCTCCTAACTCGTGGAAATTGACTTGGGAAATATTCCAAGGTTGAGAAAATTGGTGGCCATGTTGAGTTCAACCGCGGTAGACAGAATAGCCCAGTACTCAGACTTTCGTTGAAGAGAGAGCAACAGTTTTTTCTGCTATCTTTAAGGATCAAGTAATTGGATTAGCACCAAAGAAGATAAGCCATTGTGGAGGTGCAATGATCTATGTTCCTGGCCCTGTTCCAATCAGCATCGGCAATAGGCATGTAGGAAAATTGGAATATCTTTATCAATGAACATTCCTAGATTTTATTTTTACTTACCTTTTAAGATATGATTCTTTTTTTACTCACGAGAATCCCACATCTCATGAAAATAAAATGTCTCTTATTTTTCGTACATGAAAATAGCATTATCTCGATTTTCTACATCCCAACTTGTACATACAACATGTATTTACAAGTCAAATCAACCCGACTTTTTAGTAAATATAGTTTCCCCTTAAAGGGTAACATGTTCATTTTAGATCAGCGTTAACTCACACTAACCAAGTCAAATCAAGACTTTTTTAACTCTTAACTTTGGACACCAATATAACAAACTTTACACGAGTGGCAGGATGAAGGCAAATTACACTGGAGTCAAGTTTCCTTGAGCTAGAAGCACTGTCGAAATATGAAGGATCCGAGTTTGAGTCCAATGGCAAATTGACATTCCCATTCTTTATTGCTGTTCCAATCCCTTCTAACGGAGGCCACTCGGCTAGTTGGCTTCAGCCTTCACGTTTCTTCTCCTTGCACAGCCTTTTATTACTGCTCGATTTTCAAACGTTTAAAGAGTTTCTTCTAGACGACATCCTCCACCAGGCTATGCCATTTCTTCAGCAACTCATGTTTTAAAATATTCAATTAAGTCTGTTTCTTTAGTAAATACAAACACCCTTGTAGAAGGAGGAAAAAAAAAGAGATCGAATCGCTCAACAACTGGTCTTTATAAGTATTGCCTCTCACCATTACTGTATTACTTGAGAACTCGACGCAAGGACACTACAGTTAACCCTCTTCTAATTCAAGAAAATTTACAACCCTCTCTACAATAAATTACAATCACGAGAAAGAAGTGGAAACAATCTATCCAAACATCCAAGGAATAGTAAAAATATTATAGAACGCGAGTTTTATCGTCTTTCCTGTTGCAAAGTCACAGGAGAGATACCAGACTGCGTTTGAAACTATAGGTTCTAGCCGAGGGAGGTGTAAAATTAAGCCCGAACATCTCCTTTGTAGCTACCTCCGGTTCAGTAAAACCAACCAGCTTTGCAACAAGAAATGCACTATCAGCAATGTGGTTCATATCTTCCGTGTTAGTCCACACCCGGTGAGCCAACTGTAGCCTCCTGAGTTTTGTATTGATCCCAATACCCCACTTGATGAAGAGGCTGTCTCTTTCTTGTTCCGAAAGCTTATTTAACATCTGGTTGCTCAGCATCCGTCTCTCTTGACGAAGACCCTTCACGCTGTTTTCACGAAACACATCGGGGGATGAGAGAGTGAGATTAAAATTACATATTCTCACACTTCGTTTGATATAAATACATTTGTGTCATGTTTGGCACGGAACTAGACAGTACTAAAGAAGAAAAAAGATGCTAAAATATTTTTCTTTATAGTGTCTCGTCGTGTCTAGTAATCATACCAAACATGCACATGTAATTGTCTCTATATGAAGGCTAGCATCAAATAACACCTTCTAATATTATTGATGATGTAACCACTATTGAGCACAGAATAAGCAAAATATTAGAAACAGAAACAGGGAAGAGTCAATTTCATGTTACATCAGGTCAAGATGCAAACCAATCAATTACCAATAAAAAGAAGGATGTGAATCTGTTATCAGGAAGGAAGAACTTCCAACAGGATAGCGTATATAATGATCATACAAGTGACTGCTCCAATTATATCTAAAATTTTCGAAAAAAACGTGTAAAGATCTTACCTTGAAGCAAGTGATAGTCTTCGTCCATTTATGACAGTCTTCTCTCCCCGAGAAAATTTGTCCTTTAGGAACATCATCCTCCTCAACTCAACCTCCAAATATATGGAGTCCAAAGGATCACCTTGAAAGAGCAGGAAAAAATAGGTTCGATGCACCAATGAGACATTGCATGCATGCCAACATTCGATTATTTCTTTTTGGAGCCTTTTGAAATCCAAAGGCCAATTATTTGGGAAACCTTTATGCTCGTCGTCTTCTATTGGATCCAATCCAACATCTTTTAAAGACTTTGAAGTTTGATTAGCCTTCAACTCCATCTCCTTCTCCTGCATAAAACATCAAATGCTAAAGAGTAAGAGCATCATCAAACCTGAAGGCCACCAGACATGTTAATATTGTAGCATTAAGTTTTACGAAGAACGGTCAGGTTCTTGAATGAACTTACTGGATTCTCGGAAAACTCCTTTTCAGTTAGAATTTCAGCTAACTCTTTTTCAATAGGAAGCTCAGTCTTTTCTCTTATTTCTGTATTGCAAGTATCCTTGACAGAAACATCCTCAGCAGTAGAAACTTTCCCCTTTGATACATCAATATCAAAATCGAAAGCATTTTTTGCAGAAGACCGAGGATCTTCTGGTGAAGACCTTTGGGAGTTAGAACCAAAGTTTAAAGGAGATATTTTCCTTTCAAAACCCTCAGGTCTTGAGGTGTACTCCCTTTCTGATCCATCAGGTGGTGTATTTTCACAGTACTGTATCATCTTAAACCATGAAGAAGATGAGTCAGGTATAATACTTGGTTTACAGCTTCTACTTTTTGTTAATTTCAAGCTTCTAGAGCCAGAAGAATCTTTAGCCAGATCATGTGTAAAAGATGACACTTCAAGAAAAGGAAGGCACTTCAATTCTCTTTCTTCCTTGAACGATGATGAAACTGACTCTTTATCTTCTTCCAATGATGCCAAAACCGGTTCTTTATCTTCAAGAGAGGGCAAGTGGTCCGATCCTCTATTCATTTGAATATCCTCCTTCAACTGAGATGACATTAATTCTTCATCTTTTGCTGGAGTAGTTAATACTGATTCTGGTGCTAATCCATCACCATTTCTGGATATTCTTAGTGCTGGGAATCTAATATTTTCTTCAGAAGGTAAGCAAAAAGATTCAACAGCTCCTTTGTTAATTGACTTTTCTATCTCGATGCAACGAACTTCCTTGCATAAATTCTCTGAAGGCTTACTTTGTTTGTCCATCTCCTCCCATCCCTGAAAGGAATCACTTTCACTAAAATTTGAACTGCTTTTAAGGACCCTTGGAGATATATTACTTTTCACAAAGTTTTCCTCAAAATATGGAACTTTTGCAGAATGATCATCAGAACTGGTCCTACTATGATCATCTGATCCAATATCAATATCCAAAGACCGAGGATCTTCCCCAATGGACGTCTCTTGTTCTGGTATTTCATATTTGGGTGATTTCTGCACTCGCAAGTGAGGGTAGTGTCCCAAACCTACCTGGAAAAGAATCAACAACAAAAAAAAATATGTAATGTAAAGTAAGATTATAAAGATTAAAAAATAGTTCAATTTAATAAATGTGTTACCCGTATCATGGAATTTCCATCATCCCCAATCATTTCTAACAAATCTTTAACTTGAGTTTGGGCAATATCTCTTTGCAGAATCAGTTCTTTTACCTCCTTCTCAAGCTACATCAAAAGGCAAAAAAATCAAAAAAAGCCTCAAGTAGTAAAAATCTCATGAAAAGTCATTGCTGTAAATGAAATCTTGTGGATTAATCCGACTGCAGCCACTTGATTAATCTTGACTGTACATAATGGATTAATCATGACCTGCCGCTCCCTAAAATCTATGTGGAGAGCAAGTAGTTAAAATAGTCTTAATAGATAAACAAGGCTAGTCATGCCTCTGGCAAAAAGAATGCGAAGAATCAACATTGATAGCTTAAAACTTCGTTATAAACAACAACTTGGCTTTGGTATTTCCAACCACATCAGTCGGATTCCTTATTTAGTTATTTAGAAGAAAAAGAAGCCTCCAGCTGTAAGGTAAATCCGCAAACTATCTTGCCTGAGTTCGAATTTCACAATATAAATGGAGAATCTTTTAACAGTTCGTCTTTATTTTTTACCTTTTCAATTTGCAGGTCTTTTTCTCCCAGTAATGCGGGATAACTTAATGTGGACAAAGTAGATTGGGGACTTCTCAACTCACTCTCTAGTCTTGCTAGCTCCCTCTGAAGATGTTTCACCAATGCTTTATCTGACATGACCAAGTTAACTTGGGCATTTGTAGTCACTTCCTTTGCACAGCTTGCAAAGAGAAGTGTGTTTCTTGATTGCTCAACATGAATGCGTGCAGGGCTCAAAGTACAGATAATGGCTGTTCTAGCATTTCCTGCTAATGACATTTGCAATATGCGAGTTAGCTTTGAATCTCTGTAAGGAATGTGTCCATTTCGTCCCTTGCTGCACATTATTACGAAACAATGTGAGTGAGTAACAAATGAAACTTCATACAAGCACATCAAGCTATTTATGATCTCATCTTGAGTACAACTGACAGGCCATAACAGCATTTTAACTTCTCCAGTAGAACAAAGTATGTATAAACAGCATGGCAATACAATACTAAATTTCTTAAATCTAAACAAGCCCTACAGTCCTTGCTTTAAGAATGCCAAAGAGATAAAGAATTGACATAAATCGAGGTAAGGAACTCATTAGTGATGTTCATTATTAACCACATTCCGTAAAAGTTAAAACTGTTAATAGGAAAATAATATTTTGAATTCATTCTCGAAAAGTTGTGTTAGGAAAAGTAATAGAATCGCTAGATCTAAGAATCAATCACATAATTAGATGGGTCATGTAAATATACAGTTTTTTATATAGCTATCGCAATATCAGTATCTGCAACTCTGGAACGTCTGAAGCCTCTAAAGCAACATAAGTTGAAGCACCAAAGCTTGAAGTTTAAAGCAAAATAGAGATTACGAGAAAGGATAACTCAAAATAACTATAAATGATAAACCAAAAGGCAGCCAAACCCAAGTGAAACTAGGGTCGTGCTGCTTTGCATGAGCAAGGAGTCCTTCTCCAGAAAATCGTGCTACTTTGCATGAGCAAGGAGTCCTTCTCCAGAAAATGACTTTTCCCACTTAAATGATTTAGTATAGTTTATTTCGTTGTACATTAGCATAAATTTTATGTAAGCCCCATCTAACAGTATATAAAGCAGGAACAAAAAACTAATAATTATTCTCAATAAATTTCAAGTCGGCTACATGAATCGTGTTGTATCACTCCATTATGTTAATTGAATCCAACAATATGACTAAGCCCCTATTTGTGCCCCATTCTTTAAAACTCATTTCCCAAACTCATTTTCAACAACACATTCTTCCAATAAAATAATTTTACATATAAACCCAATTTTTTTCCTACTTTTTAACGTCACATTCTCCATAAAGTGTCTATCACAAAATCTATTTTTCTAAAAAAAAGGGGCTCAAACAAAACCCTAAATTTGATTCTATGCAGAAAAGCAAAGAAACAACTCAATTCACCAGTCCAATGAATTTGCACACTTAAAACAACCATAAGAAAATATGACAGACATACGCTCGAGTTCGACTTCTGCCTTTTAGTTTTCCAATTCTAAAATAAATAAATAAATAGAAAATAATTCTTTCAGAAAGCTATGTCAATGATAAGGAACAGTTAAAAACGATTCTTCGAGGAAACAATCTGTGAGAGAATGTAACTTACCTCAGCTTGCGTATGACAGTTCCCAAGGTCAGCAAACTGCGATTTATGTGGCAACCTTCTTTTAACCTTGTGCCCTCTGACAATGATTGAGATGCCCGTTCACTTCCAGCCAAATCAACAAAATTCTGTATAAAAATGAAAAATTTTTTTGACTAAAAGACAAGAACAGAAAATCATCATGGACAAGTCACAACTTTTAACCATTGTCGAAACATTAATAGTATAACCATCCATACCACTGTAGCTGACAGAATGCTCGAGTTATCCTTTCCAAAAGCCCCATGAGAAGAGCTTTCAATTGTCTGCAAGAACACAGTAGTCAATAGATGGAATACAAATGCTAGTAATGGTTTGTTATATCAAAGTTCTCGAGGAAACAATTACAGAGGTAACAAGTAGAAATACCAGTCTAATGATCTGATGGGATCTAGAGCTGGTTTCATTAAGGGATGTCTCTCCAATCTGTCTTTGAGCTGCACAAAATTGATAGGAACATTTTAAACTCTACGATTCCGAGTACTATAATGGCTTGTTAGTTGGGGAGTATTAGATAGTGCTAGACAATAAAAAAGAACTTAAAATCTTGTTTATCATACTATATGGTTGTCCTATCCAATGCTCGATATAAACATGCACTACCAAAATCGAGTCAAGTTCCTTACCTTCACAAACAGAAAGGAGCTCAATCACATGATCCCAGTTCCTCAAAAGTTCCTCAGTAAGTTTCTCAACTGTGGTTCCTCTCTATTAAAATAGATATAATCAGTTGACGAAAATATTTCTACTACCAAATTACCATATCATCGACAAGAATTCACCTCTGGATCGTCTAGAAGTCTCAACGGAACGCAATCTGCACTGAGGAGGTCTCTGACAGATTCATTGTAGATTTCCATAGCAGAAAACTTCAAAACAAATTCTCTTTCTGTGTGCTGAAAACAACTCAAGTACGAGATTTAGTAAGTGTGTCACTATAGAGTTGACTTAATGCTGCAGATTAATAATAGTAACATTTAGCTTACCTTCTGTATATATTCGTATATATCTGCTATAGCATACTCAGTAATTCCAGTCATCGTATACGTCTTTCCACTGCTCGTTTGTCCATATGCGAAAACACTTGCTACAATTAAATTTGAAATTTGATGAGATTCAACAAGACACCACAAACTCAGAAGGGAAAAAGAATTTAGAGGAGAAATGGGAACTAAACTCACAATTCATCCCACTGACAACAGAAAGAGCAACATCCTTAGCTGCTTGTTCATACACCTGTCTCGTGGAGCAATCACTCCTAAATACCCTGTCTAAAATAAAACCATATTCACACACTAGTAAAAAAAAACATTGTAATTGATGATAAGGAAAAGCCTGCAAACCTTAAATTACACTTTAATTGTTATTAATAGAGCAATGGTAATTGTCAGCAGTATTACAATGCATAATGTTCGAACAGTTATAGCTTGTAAGCACATATTTCTCAAAAAGGGAGGATCAAGTAAGAAATAAAACAGAAAAATAACTCAAAAATAATAAATTGTTTAAAGAAAAACATAAAAATTGTTAAGAAATCATTCTTTTATTTCTTTAAAAAACTTGAATTAGTGTAGCCAACGTACAATCCTCTCGTGTATAAAGCTAAAATGTGAGTTTTGACATCATTAAGACCCAAAATTGGGAAACATGTAAAACATAGACTAAGTAGCAAGAAATTTAATCCATATATCAAAATTGTAGAATTTACTTACCAAATGTATAGGCAGTTGGATACATTGACCGCTCGGAGGCCGAAAGATTAGCATTCTTGTAGATAATTGTATTATCATTGATACATTCCCAGTCTGAAACATCATTCCTCAAGATTTCCTTATTATTCAACGGCCTCAACCTCACCGACACGAAAATCTTCTCCTCATGGCCCCCAGACCCTGGCATCACCTCATTTCCACATTCCATTGTCCCCATTTTCAGTCAAAAAATCAAAAATAATACAATCAATCTGTAGAGATTCATATCAAAATTGAATGGACCAGCTCCATAGGCATTGTTTCTTCAAAGAAACAAAATGGCTTCAAAATTTTGGTTCACCCAATGATGATCATCTGTTAAACAAACTAATTTATGAGTCAATGGCAATATATACAAATCCAATCGTCTATTGTGGTCACCTCTTTGTCTCATTATTGGAGATGGCTCCTTTTTTTTCTAATTAAAATTATGTGGTCCACATTTACATTTACAGACTGTCAAAATGTCTTGATTCTCATGAATGCTTCCTAAATTATGGATTAAAAATTCAAAAAATGATGTGGGATTAGGTTGAACAATGTAATGATCAAAAAATATGAATTCTTTACCCGGAAAATTGAAGGGGGAAATCTTCTTGAGGGTCGTTATCATAGAATGTTGGAAATTCAAGAAACCTTCTCCTTTGTCACAATACCTCTGTTTCTTCTCTCTGCAGAATGTGATTTCAGAGGAATAGAAAACAAAAGTTGTGAATTGAAATTGAAATCGGGATACTTGTTGGATTTGAAATAAAAATTGGTTCTTTTTCTTTTTTCAGTCTTTCGTTTGATGCTGGCAAAAAGATGCAAAGATCATAATTACTTATTTTTCTCGACTTTTTTGGGGGTCCTGTTGGCTTTCGGATTTCTGCTTATAAACAAAGTTAACACTACAGTAGATCCAACAAATTTATTAACTAAATTCACCAAGATTTGGATCTTAAATTTGTGGTTTGTTGACAAGGACATCCAAACGCAATATATTCTTCAAAATCTTAATTTCTCATTTATATTTATCTAAATAACTTATTTACATGCACTATTGTAATAAAAATTGTGCTATATGTACATGGTGATTTACATATGGTTGTTTGAGCCCCCATTTTATTTTATTTTTTGCAAAAAATGCATTTTGTAATATTGTTATGATGTAGAATGTGTAGTTAAAAAATAAGAAAAACTTTAAATTTGCGTGTAATATTATTTTATTGAAGTATGTTTGATTGTAATAGAGTCAAATCACTATTTAAGAATGCATTTTAATAGAAAAATTGGGCTCAAACAAAAACATAATGATTTACATACGCATAGTGTGGTGAGATAAGACTGAGTCATAATTTCTTCAACTAAATAACTTTTCAACTCTTTTTTTGACACATCATCTAGATATAATAACTGAGTCAGAATTTTTGCAGCGAAATAACTTCTCTACTCTCTTTCTGACACCTCATCTGAATGTAATACTTTGAAAAGCAGCACGAACATTGATCTAAAAACCAAAAAATAAAGTCAAAAAATAAATTTTAACAACATTAGTTATCATCATTGGACAGACCAAATTATTACATAGATAATATGTACTATTCAACCTTAATTGAGTAACTAATATTGTTGCTATTTTTAATTCTCTCCCATATTTGCCCACTTTTCAGTCATTTAATATATGTTTAATTCAACGATGTGTTAAGATGTTAATTTCCTTTTCATTTTATCCAATCGAAAATATTAAACATGTAATAAAAGTAAAACATAAGTCTTAGAAAAATAACAAAATAATCTCTATGTTTAAGGTTGGATGGCGCAGTGGGCCAGTGGCACGTCACGTCATTTTCTTTCTGCAACTAAAAATAATAGCACCGTCCCATGTACATAAAATTCTAGTGTTACCAAATGAATATTAAAAATTAAGACTCGACGAGGCAGGTAGAGCAAGTATAAATTCTCTTAGAGTTCAGATTCTTCTCCAGTGTCATTAATTTTTTTTAAGGAAAGAATCTGTTTTCTTCTTTAATATCTCATTATCATTATTTTCCAATCATTTTTATTGTTAACCATGATTAAGCCAGCAATTGTTTTCAAGCTAATTCTTTGTTTAAACTTAGAATAATCAAATTCAGATATGTGATACAAAAATTTTACAATATTTTATCATCATAAATCTTTCATGAACGTGACATTATCGAATGTTTGATACAAATATTTGATTGAAGTCAAATATATTATAGATAAGATTTAAAAAAAAAAAAAATCTTTCTCTAATTGTAATCTAATTAACATACCAAACAAGTCATAAACATACATTTTGACTTATTTGTATAGTAGATCGTACGTATGTCTATTTCTACAAAGAAGTATATCAAAATCTTTTATAATAAATTAAATACAATTCGATAGTATACACTAAGCATGCCCATCAACTATATCAGCCACGTTATACGGGTATATGAAGTGTGAAGTGTGAAGTGTGAAGTGTGAAGTGATTCCCTATGTGTGTTCAAATTATTCATAGTGATTTCACATTGGCTCCTAATGGGGCCATACTGTTCGATATTGTAGCGTTGTTTGGGGACGTTGGCTATTGTTCGTGTCTTAATTTTTCTCGAGAAAGAAATAAGGTGGCTCATATGCTTGTGGGCTCTACTAAATTGAGTAGGCAATTATTTAAAGGACCGGTTGGATGTCACTTGTTATTTCGTCAGTAGTTCGTGAGAATTTAGTTGTATAAATTTTATATTATAGTCTAATATATATAGCGGGCATTTAACCTCATTATTCCACATTATAATGAGAGGAATATTAAAGTTTTTGAAGAATGTGTGGTTGAAAAAGAAGGAATTTTTTTGAGTTTACATGTGATATTATTTTATTGGAGGATGTGTGATTGATAAGAAAAGAAAAGAAAAAGAATTATAATTAACAAGAAATAATGGGGCCAAACGGGAGCATGTACGTGTTTGTGTGTTCTAGCACCACTTGTGCAAGACATTATTATTCCTATATATATACTCTATATTATTAACAATTAATATAAGAATTATGCTTCTTGCACATTCTGTCTTGACATTAAGATTGACATCCTGCTATGTGTCGAAAATCTAATCATTGATTGAAAAAATTGTTGTTAAGATCAATGTACAAAAATCTGTCAACTTATATGATGTCAAATTTGATGTAACTATTGCATGAATGTTAATATAATATTGGAAAGAAGAGTATGCAGTTGTAGGCATCCAAATTCTTGTGAAACCCAAAGTGAGACAGAGAAAAAGGCGTTAAAGGGATCTCTTTTGACCAAAAATAATAATATCTACACCCCATGTGCAAGAAAAAACAAGTGCTTCGTCTTTTTCCTCCTTCATTGAAGGACCATCCATGCATGTGCCACGATGATATTATACACACAAAAGTACAATCTTTGGCCATGGATTATCTGTAAAACTTTAAGACAGGTGGGTAGTATTACTATTTGTGTGTGTATATTAGTTGGCAGTAGAGAAAGTCACTCCTTCTACCTTAATTGAAGAGCAATTGAAGGGAGTGGATAATCGCAATATGAATTAAGCTATATGTACATATTGCTTCACACCATGGTTGATATTTTTCCCTATGAAATGCGATCACCTAAACTGGCGCTAGATAACATTATTGAAAGTTTAAAGAAGAAATTTTTTGTAAATATAATTTAACATGGGATTGACGCGACATTAGGACGATCCTTAATGTCTTGTTATTGTCTTTATATTAAGTACTCGTAAACTTCATATTAAATGAGGCTAGTACAATTAACGAGTGTCTTCGATCTTGTTCAGGTAGCTAAAAAAAAAATTTATTGATAATTGATTTCGGGATTTTTTTCATCTTGTTTACCTCTGATTTTTCTTATAGTGTCAATATGAGTGGTGAATTGCAAAAAGAGAAGAAAAATGTTTTTGTGAGGCAACTCTATCCCGAAGCTACCTCATTTTTATTTTCAAATAGATGATTGAAAAAGTTGAAGCAACGACATGCAATCATTCCTTCCGTCATTTTGGAGAGAGTGGTTCAATTGATACGGAGAAATTTGAAGCTTTTTTGCCGCCAATAAGAGAGGACTTGTACAAATAGGCCTGGAAGGAAAGTTACAATATAGATTAAGAGCTCGTTCAGTAGAGATTAGAATTCAATTAAAATTGAAAATATAGTCGTTATTGGGTCCCACTCGTCTAATAAAAGTTAACAATAACGACTAATTTTTCAATTTTAATCTCTACCGAACGGACTCTAAATTGGCTTATTTTATCACATGTAATCTGATTACTCTCTTACGACAAAGCAGTTGGAGGATTGAAAGCAAAATAAAGAGAATATTATAATTTTTACGTTTTTGCAATGATGATGGCTTTGACAAACTTTCACTTTGGATCGTCGGTAAGTTTTGCAATCATGATAGCCATTTGGATATAAGAGTGTGTTTGATTGGCTTTAACTCAAATTCATACTTTTTATGTGTTTGATAGACAATTTTTTTTTTATGAAAAATAATTTTCAACTTTTGCTCATGTGATCATATTTTCCTGATAAAAGGGAAAACTTTTCTTTAGGGAATGGTGATTTTTACTTTTCAGGTAATTTACCATCTCTTCCTCTCTCTCATCTATCCCCTCTTTCTCATCTATCCACGAATATGAAATGGAGAAATATAATATTTTCAAAGTTGAAAACTAAATCAATCATACTCGTTTAATTAATAATTTCTATACAAATAAGTTCAATTGTTTAGAATTTATTTTCTTTTCATGCAAATTTCAGCCTCGCAATCAAATGAAACTGTATTTTTTATCACGGATAATTGTACCGCACATGACAAAAAGGAAAATCTCCCCCAACTTCAACATACAGCTGTTTTGTAGCTACAACCAAATAACACTTTCAAATTTTGCCGTGTGATGCGACAATCATTATAAATTTGAAAGGTTATTATCATCAACGCTTTAACAACCTACTTTTCAAACGAAAAGAAAAATCATGTCTTGGAACCTTCAAATATAAGTGTCATTGATGGAATTGTAAATAAAGTTGTTGCATGGTCAATTGTTGTCAAGTCACGGACAATTGCCAATTGTTTAAGCACTGCAAAATTTGGACCTCTGATTTCGATGAATTACATGTTATAAATGAAGTAGATGAGGAAAATCAAAGTCATTGCAAAACTGAGTGACAAATTCGACAACTTCACTGTATTAATCGAACGTCTTCCTTAATCAACGGAATGAGCAACAAGTCATGTGTGCTTTAACTGAAGAAGAGAGAATTGCTGCAATTGGACAAGAAGAGGAAGGAGATGTTCTAGAAATTGTGCTCGAGCACCTTTTGGACAATCATTTGCATCCATCAACACAATCCTAAATACAACTTGATTTAATGATTTTGAGCACGAACTTGTCAAAACTTATTCAGACCTAACACATCACGTGCTCAATTAAGTAAAATATACCAACATTCAATTCAAAATGAACAAATTAATAACAAATGCTTTATTTATTTAATACTAGCTACTACTGCAAAATCCTACTTTTATTATATTCATTGATGTCGATATCCTTACTTCGCAAGTTGCCATAGAAAAAGTCGAGAGCAATCACTTGGCGTTAAGGCTGGGACTATCACACAAGGGACTAGAGAAGGTGGCTGAGACGATGTGTTGTTGGGGCTGCGTCGATGGCTAGTCTATTTATATAAGTACAATGTCGTAGACTAATGTCTTCTCTTTTTTTATCGTCTTGAATCTTGATTGATGTTAATTTAGTAATTTCATTAGGCAATAGCTAGGATATTACGTTCTAAAATCAAATGTTACGAGCCACGATATGTCAAATATCACGGTTTGTCTTTAAAGCCGAAACAGCTTAAGACGAGAATTGACACATCTTTACCCCTCTATTAATTACAAATCACAAACCAATTCTGAAGCAATATTAATTAATTGATTTGTCTAAACCAATAGGTGGCATGTATTGTTGACTAATGCCCATTTACCAAACAATGGGTATGGATCCGGACCCATAAAGATTGAACTCTTTGTCTTTTTTCACTACTATTATTGGATCGATCTGAAATTTACTACTCAATCTCGTTTGCTTGTGATTGATGTGCTCCTTTGACTTATTTTAAGTTATCGAATTTATCAAACCATAACTTTCAAATTTAGGTGGTGTTTGATGCACATTATTGATAGAATAATGTATTTTAAATAGTTATCATTTTAATCTTTTAAAATCAGTCAAAATTATTGTCAAAATCAATTATTTGGTCAACTGACGGTCAAAATAACAAAAATCATCAATTTCGACTTCAACTGAGACATTTAGAAAGGTTTGGTACCGCTGCTGCAATCAAACGGATCCTTAGAGAAACAAAGTTTTAACTTACTTTCTAAAATGAATTTTTTAAGTGTGATCAAACATATTCTATATCTGTTTTGAGTTCATTAACCTTGGGATCACAAAATGATACTACAGCCATCTACTAATTTTAAGGCCATTTTTTGGCATGACATAATAAGAAGCCATTTGTACATTCTTCCCTTTGACATCATTGTTCACATTGCTTTCGTTTTCAAAAAAATGTGGGGAGAATTGGTTTTTTTCTTTTTCTTTTTCTTTTTTTTTATTAAAAAAATTTGTGTACACCAAAGTGTACCAAACATGATTGTAATAAGAATATTCTCTCAGTTATTTTTCATCAAGGACAAATGTCAAACTATCTTTTCAAAACATCCAAAAGACAACCTTATTATTTATAATCATTGTACAATCGAGGAAGTACCCTTTTACTTTCGCATGCGACTTTTTTAAAAAGTCATACCTTTTCCTTTAGATAATTTAACTCTATTTGGTGTACATAGCATGATCCGTAGGGATTCACATTTTCTCAAATATTTTATAAGAGATATAAAACTAATATTTGATACCATTTGTTGGGAGGATTTGACGAGTCTCAAACAAATTAAAGAAAATAAAATTTATGATAAAAGCTTAATCCATGTTTGAGTCACATTAAAATCTTCATTTTCATTCTTCTACTCATTTTTAACCACACATTCTTCAATAAAATAATATTTTTCATCACATCAATAATTTTTTCCTTCTTTTTCAACCACACATTCTCCATCAATCTACTATTCCAAAATATATTCTTTCAAAATAATGTGGCTCAAACACACCCTACAAATATCTTATAATGCAGATTGGTACATNCTTACAAAATAATGTGGTTCAAACACACCTTAAGGGAAGACAATTGTACTCTTAAAACTCAACTTCTATAATTCAATTTTTTGTGATTACAAATTAGAAATATTTTTAATATTACATTTGGAACATATGAATCAATTGTTAATACATAAATTTAAATATCTTGATACATGAATAGAAATAAATTCATATATAATAACTCTAAATTCCTGCGGATCAAGATTTATTAAAACAAGATTCATTGAATTTAGATTAATGTGAATGCTAATTAATAACACGAAATTCATACAAAACGAGAATTTTGTAGTATTTATTACATATTAAAAAACGGAAAGTAAGGTATTATTGAAATAATTGAATTGTAGAAAAAATAAAATTGTCCAAAAAATAATTCTCACTTGATGTGATATTTAATACATTATAGATAGTAAGAAAATGATCACAATTTTCTTCCCAAATATTGTTACATCTGTTAAACAATTCAAAGAAAATAAAGAAAAAGAAGAGGCTGGGGTTTCATTAATTTTGCATAATGAAATTGAATATAAGAAAAATAGTTTAACGTAAATATAAAGAGACTATATATAGGCTAAAATAAAAGAAACTAAAAAGACTATTCTACCCTTAATAAACAATAAAACAAAATAACACTATATTTCTTAACATCTTCCCTCAAACTCACGATGTGGCAGCTACGAGTATCGAGAGTTTGCCAACTAGAAAACGAAAATGGGAAATAAAATGCGACTTGGTAAATAAATCTACAAGCTGCAAAGAAGAATAAACAAAGGGCAAAGTAATTGTGACATGTTTGAAATGAAGACGAGTAAGGTGACAATTGATCTCAATGTG
>CAIGRF010010897.1:20510-34952 GCA_903798235.1 Fraxinus ornus | reverse complement strand
ATTAACTAAATGCCCGAGTTTTGCATTTTTTAAACTTAATACCTGATTTTTGCAATTGTGAAATTTAATACCTGATTTGTGAACTATTCCCTCCAAAAATCCTATTGGGAAGGCCCGTCCAATTTGCCATCCTACTTGCTCTTTGCCTATGCAACGCAATTTCTTTTATTTGATTGTTTTAGTTTAAATAAAACCAAAAACCAAAAAATAAAATTTATTTTGGGTCCCATCAAAATTTGAGGTTCTGATTAGTCTAAAGCTCCGCTTGATTCGCCATATTTTTCATGGAATTTTTTTTTTCCATTTTCCAATTTTTGTAGTATTTGATAATCAAATTTTTCCCGAAATTTTTTTTCTACCTTTTCTCATTTTCCACCTTTTTGAGGAAAATAAATTTTTGATGTTTTGGCGGGAAAAAACTTTCCAAGTTTTTTTTTGGCAATTGGAAAAAAATCTAGATATAATGGTAAAAAATTTTATCATTTTTATTGACAATTTCTATGCAAAACAAAGCTAAACGAATAATCTTTGGTATGATAATTTTTTATTTTTTATTTTTCAATAGGAACAAATTCTAGATCCAATGGTAGAAAAAATTATCACTTTAATGGACAATTTTTATAAAAAACGAAACCAAACGAACACCAAACTTTCAACATTTTCCATGAAAAATTATATCAATTAATTATAATTCCCAGTAAAATAATTCTAGGCAAATCAATTCCCTGTAAAACATTTCTTTCCACCAATTTTTCACATTTGCAATCAAACGGACTCTAAGTTCATGAAGGAAAAATCTGTTTGTCTTGCCACCCTGGTGTATAGATGCATACGTGGCAGAATTCTAGCGGCCGAAAAATTTAATGTGTTTTGTTGTGGAAGATTGTGTAAGATTTTGTTGAGCATAAATTTTATAAACGAAGTGATAAATGGGGATGTACATGTAGCATGCTTCGATCAAGAATAATAAGGGCGTGTTCGGTAGAGATTAAAATCAGATTAAAATTGAAAAACTAGTCGTTATTGTTGACTTTTATTAGACGAGTGAGACCTAATAACAACCATATTTTCAATTTTAATCGACTTTTTAGCCCTCCCAAACAGGCTCCTATTTTTAGGAGAATAAATTTTGTAATAGTGATATTTTTGAAAAAAATGTAATTGAAAAAAAAAAGGAAAAAAATTGAATTTAAGGATCACAAATTATTTTATGGAGAAAATGTTTGGTTAAAAAAGAGTTTCAAAGAAAAATAAATTTTTAGATAATGGAGCTATGAATTTCCTAGTTATCGTTTGATCCAGTTCGATCCCATTAGAGAAAGGTGCAGACTCAATTTTAGGAACCAAAACACAAAGAATAATGTTATTTATGATTGAACATCGATGATATGGCTATTTAGGTAGAATAATATGATAGAACAGTTCAGCCCTATCACATTATTTAACCTAAGTTGCCACATCACCGATATAACCAACCATCAACCTCAAATTTAACACAGATTCTAGTTAGAAAAACTCTCAAAACTTGCACACAATTTAAGTCCTCAATAAATTGGCAAAAATGCCGATATTCCATGGCAAGAATGGCCATGTTTGGTGGTTGAGCTTCCCAACAAATTATATGTACATGGAACACCCTTTCTATAAAGGGATAGAATGACGTTTATGTCTTATAATTCAAGCTCCTACCAGTAATAAAGGTCATTCTTAATCATACTACATTCTTTAAGAGGTAAAGACGAGCGGAGTGCTTATTTCTTGGTCAGAGGGATTCCCGGGCGGGGCTGCAACTGGGATTCATTCTAAATAGAAAATGGTGCCTGCACCCAGACAAACAAAAAGTTTTAATGAAATATGGGGTGAGTGCATAAATCCTGTGATGGCCAAAAACTCAATTCGCAAGATACAGACACCGATAAAATTTCATATTTATATAGATGATATGTCAAAAATAAGCATTTATAGATGGCAAGAACTAAATTCTATTTCAACACCCAGAACTGGAGAAAGCAAAATCCAAAATCATATGCTGTAAGCAGTGTTTTTAATGGTGAGAGCTGAGATAAGGCCTTTTACATTTTGAATGAGGAAAGCTTTAAGGCAGGGGGGATATGTATTTCATGGATTATTTTTATACTTCCAGTTGATGCAATATGTATGAAGTAAATGAAAAATAAAAGAAATGGCAGAAATTTAGCAAAAGTAATATCACTATCGACACCACTGAGCATCGAAAAATAAAAAGAATCAATCAACTAAAATAGTACTTAGCACAAGATAAAGAGAAGAAAAGCCCAAAACATGAGATCCAACATTAATACAAAATGTGAAACGAATCCCAAATTCGGGATGTAAGACCACAAAAATAAAAGGAAACAACAAAAAATTCAAGTTTTAATTCATCAATAAAAAAGATGCCCTTTCTGGGGAAATAATTAATTTAGCCCATGTTTGGTGCACATTATTTCTAAAAGAATGAATTTTTTTGGTTGATGTGATAGGGAATGTGTGGTTAAAAAAGAAGGAAAAGTTATTGATGTGATGAAAAATATTATTTTATTGAAGAACGTGTGGTTGAAAATGAGTAGAAGAATGAGAATGAAAAATAATGTAGATCAAACGGGGGCTTAGTTTCTTTTACAGGGGGGGGTTAAATTACCCATCTTTACATGTGAAGGCCTCAACAATGTCACTTTAAAAGGCACTTTAAGGCAAGCCTAATTACTGCAAGGTGCATATGCCTATAGAGACATGCTTTTCTATGTTGTCTTGGGGTGCTGCTCCTCTGGCTTGCCACGAGGTGAGCCCTGGGACGAGTCTCAGTAATCAGTTTTAAAATATTGAACCCAGGCCAAGTCCAAGAATGCAATGAAGCACTAATGCTTTTACAGACATTTTGGCAGCAGTATAATTACAAACAAGAACTTTACCGCCTAGCTCAAAAACAATCATTTTTGTTTGTCATCAAACGACAGTGAACATTTTTATATGTTCTGTCACGTCTAAATATTTGATAATTCAGCCTCAAATGCATGTATATCTGATTTTGATAAACATCAACACAATTGAGATATATCAATCTTTTCAAACGGAGATATAGCCCCTGTTTGATATACATTAAAATTTTCATTTTCATTCTTCTACTCATTTTCAACCACACATTCTTCAAAAAAAAAAAAAATATTTTCCATCACATCAATAACTTTTCCTTCTTTTTCAACCACATATTCTCCATCAATCTACTATTCCAAAATACATTCTTCTAAAATAATGTGGCTCAAACACACCCATAGTTCATTTCTACCTAGGCTTTCTACAACCTGTATGGAAATTCTTACACCTCAACTTAACATAATAATTCCCCCACTGCTGTATCTATTTATACATGCATATATACTCTAAAAAAATTTGAACAAAGATTGCCAATCCATACACCATCTGCCAAAGATTTAGGTTTTGATAGCTCTTGCATGTCTTAGTATCCAAATGCTTGTTTAGTTCCAAGTTGCCCATTGGGTCATTATGATACCAAACATGTAACTGCTTACAAATACAGTTTACACAAACATGTATCATTAAAAGGTGCTACTAATTTAAGTAAGATAAGTGAGTTAACTAGCTTCCATTAAACTCTGTCAAACAAGGCCTAACTAGATTCCTCCTACAAGATACTTCAGCAGAATAACAAGAGCAAATGGTACAGCACCAGCAAAAAGTATAGAAAGGAGGAAGATATTTTAGCAGAACTTACAAGAGACAGTGATGTAGAACAAGAAGCATATAAAACAGTGGAGAGATGTGAAAATCTAACAAAGGGAGAAGTGAAGGCAAGAACAAGCAAGAAACAAGATAATCCTAGATAACAACCTATATGTACCAAAGAGTGAAATTTTTCATCTATAAGTTGACTTGTTCATTCTCCAATAGCCAGTCATCTCAATTTGAAACACTCCTGATGTGAATAGGAAATTTTACCAAAACATTTTGGGATGACATGCAAAACGTATTGAAAAGAAGATGAAAAGGTGACCTAATGACATGACAAACAATCAGGATGTCAAAACAAACGAGAGCTATATGACAAAAATATGAGCACATTTCAACAGACACAGAATTCAAAATATCCTAATAAACTGGACACAATTCAACAAAAAGCTGAAAATTTACATATTTAAAAATTGCCAAGACAAGATAAATCTCAAGGACACTTACCTTTTGACCAAACAGTCCTTTGAACTGTTACGGGACCCATTAATTTAGTTCTAGGCTTCCAATTGTTTGTTCTCTCTAACCATGTGATGGTTAGTACATCACTTTCACAATATATGGCTAAGATAAGAATTAACACAGCAGTTTAAGTAAGGTATAAACCACGCAAGAATCCCAGCACATACAGAAGGGAAAATTGCACTTATGGTCCCACCTGTAAAATTGGACTTGTACATCCCCAACCTTTTAGCACTGTGGGGGTAAGTAGTTCATTCTAACATTTTCTATCAAACTGAGGGATAAACCATCAAGTAGAATGCACATGCACCATATTTTGAGGGGGCCAAACGGTCGTAACACTGATATCATTCTTATTAAATACATAAGTAAAAATAAAATGAAGTGAATTTAAAAGGAAAAAAATGACAATTCATCTTTGGAAATCCACCCATGACCCAACCCAATTCCAGTCCCATCCATCGCCACTGCCACCCTCATATACATACACTGGTACAGCCATTCATATATTGGGATAATCCTTTCTCCAAATTTCTCAGCATCAAGAAAATCAGATCTTAAAAAAGAACGGATGCTTTGGAATCAGTTTTTGATCCACTAATAGATTTCGCAAAGGACAGTGTTCGTCTCATCAAGCATTGCCACAAGCCTGATCAAATAGAACTCATGAAGGTGGCGACTCAGACAGCGATGGGTTTGTGGCAATGAGGTGTTTGGGTTTATTCATCAAGTAGATATTCATTCTGGTTGAATTTCAACTCCTTGAATAGCATACAGCTCTATGTTTGTGTTGAAATCCTATAATAATATTNAATTAGATTTTTAATAAATTTTGATGGAAATTGATAAAATATACCATTAAAAAATCGATAAAAATTATAAGTCTAATTAAATGGGTGATTGAAAATGAGCTTGAAAAAAAAATAGAGAATGAGGACTAATCGGCAGCTTAATTCATACGTCTCAACCAGACTCGATTCAATTCATTTTTGAGTAAAATTTACCAACAAAAGATCCTCACCGAGAAAGATATTATTTAGAGAACACGGCCAAAACCAAGTGACATCACGATTAACCGTTATCGAAGCAACCAATATAGATCTTTGATTGCAGTCACACAGGAACCTTGGCTTAATATGTCCAAATAATGTATAGTAGGAGCCTCTGTGGACGGTTGAAATAAAAATTCGTCCATTAATTTTTATTTTTCTAGTAGTTTTCACGACCAGAACCACAACTTCAAAATATCAATAGCAGCACAGAAAAATTTGTCACACTGATACATTAATAAATACAAATTGCCAAATGCCACAATCATTCCAAGAATTTCATAGCCATAAGAAACCAGTTTCAGACCTTCTGGAATAAGCAAATTGAATTTTCAGCAAGTTATCAAATGGTAACTCAGTCAAGAAAAACCGAACAATCCAAACAACGAACACGAAACTCTTTCCATTAGTTTGTATCTCCTAACTCGAAAATACACGCATTAGTTAGCGTTCTTGTACTAATTGAAGGTATGTAACCCACTTAAACTTTCCAAATACGAAGACACGAAATTACATAATGTCTACCCGTCAAAATTGAGACATTTACAAACTTTCCAGGCTCTATCTAAGGTAAGTAGAAGCAATCCAAAGGAAAATGTAGCTTATCAATGAAGTAGTCACTTCCAAACTTCTTGGCCCTTTGAGTATGGGTGGCATCACAGAGACCATCAAAAATGTTCCTAGAAGCCAAGAGATGACAAAAGTCCCAGCCCTGAAAACATTGAAAGGTAAAAGAGATTTAAGCAAGAAAGTTCAGAGCAGTCAAGGTCAAATTGAAAAAGAGTCTATATATAAAGCTTACACAATGCATTCTTTTACACTATATATATATATATTGTACAATAACAAAAATTTGTTGAAAAAGCCTAACTTGTGGCGGAAGAAAACCATGATTACACAATTCAATCATCAGAAAGAAAAACTTCAACGTCTAAGATTAGGCAATTCCCAACGGTCTGTACGCAATATTCCTCTAAGAAGAGTTGAATGGGAGCGCCTCATGAGCCTGAAGCTACTCGAGAGCCCCTAAATAAATCAAACTGAGGGATCGGGTTGCAGCTGGGAGATGTGAGAGTGAATGGAGAGGTGGCAGGGTTTAACGAAGAAGAAGATTCTAGAGTTATGGGTGGTTACAGTTTATTATTTTTGTGGAGCAAACTTAGACAATTAGTCACCTTCGACGAGCATCAAATGTTTGAAACAAACCAAGAAAGGAACAGGAATAAAAAGAAAGCATTCCTCATCCTCAAACTGTTTCAATCTTTACATCTGCCCATGTCTGAATTGAATGGTATGTATGCAAGTTGCACCACCGCTCCGGTTATTCAAGAGGCAATGCAATTCGTATCAAGCAATACTATTTTCACAAGCGTTTTAAATCAATCCATCATTGGAAGGAATCTAAATGAAGAAATGTGAATATTGATCTGTTGTTAGTGTGACAAGATATGTAGGAAAAAGAATAGAGGAAGAAGAGAGAACAGAGATGAAATCTGATTTGGGAGAGTGAAATGAAATCTCTCAATGTGCAACCACATTTGAAAACAATGGCGTGTGTACTACAAATTGCTTCACCTCCCTCAGGTTTAACTATAGGCATCCAATCGACCTACCTATATCTAATAATGAGGAGAGGTGAGTCAGATGCTTTGAGCGTCAATCAAAAGGGCGTCACAATAGTACAATTAGGCACATACTGCGAGGTTTTGGAGAAAGCTCAAGTAGTTGCCTTCTACAAGCATCAGACCAACAAAGTCCCCAAACATCAGCCAGGCTAACTGACATACATAAGTGGAATGATCTAACAAGAAGAATTGATAGGCTCCAAAAAAGGGAAAAGAGTGGAACAAAGTGCCAGTCAGGGCAATACAAATGAGTGCCATACTGCCCAAAGGAGGGCTGGATAAGAATAGCGTTTGGTGGGGTGGAGAAGAACAAGGGGTGCGTAATAAGTAAGGTCATATTGAGATTTTGATAAAAATATATTTGCTTACATAATTTTGAAAATAAAGGCCTAATTTCATTTTGTCCATCTAGCTCGATCCTTCCCTAATCAGCAACCTCTTATTTATATGCCCTAGTTAAAATGCACATCGTATCCAGAAATTAGAGCTAGTCACTATAACTATGAACAGGATATGTAAATAAATTCTCTTAAATTTTAATGTAAATCTAGGACATCCATGGGTCCAAAACGCAATAACTTCATTTAGCAATATAAAAAGCTTACCCATAAAGAAAACCTCGGAGTTTGCTCTTCAGCCGATCATAGATGAAATACATGGTAACTAATAAAGAAATGGCAACTTGAAGGGTAGGGCCTTCTTCAGTTGGAAAGAGTACCGTGAGCACTCCGAGCACCGTAAATGCAATGGAAGTTTTTATGATGAGATTCCTTGATGGAGTTCTGAACCTGCTCACAACAGCCTGCACAACAGGAGACTGGGTTACTTCCCTGACCTTTTTCTTGATGTTGATTTTAGGGTTCTTCCTTTCGTAGAACTTTTGCATTATTATTTTATCATGTGCTGATTCAATGGCATCCACACTTGGTTTGTGCCCTCCGTATGTCAGTATTAGAAAATTCCTGGCAGCTTGAATCTCATCTTCAGAAGCTTCCCTACTAATTCCAAGTCGCTTATATGGGTCCCTTACATTGATTCTCGGAAATATTGCCAAACCTGGAAAAAAGGAA
Source organism: Fraxinus ornus (assembly GCA_903798235.1). Classification (NCBI taxonomy): domain Eukaryota; kingdom Viridiplantae; phylum Streptophyta; class Magnoliopsida; order Lamiales; family Oleaceae; genus Fraxinus; species Fraxinus ornus. The sequence goes on along the minus strand of CAIGRF010010897.1, from coordinate 26,981 downwards.
GAAGATAAAAACTTCCAGAAATTTCAGATTGCTTATTTACAATAGTTATTGTCAGAGATGAGTAACAACCAGACAGAATATTAAGAATTATAAGTGTGCTAAGTGCAAGTAATCAAGGTTTATTTACAAGGGAATATAATAAGTGTGCTAAGTGCAAGTAATCGAGGTTTATTTACAAGGGAATATAATGATACTGTTGGCAATTTTATGAAATGTAAAAAATTACATGTTAAGTACCAGCAATGTTATAACCAATATTTATATTAGGCATGGGAGTTCTACAACACCAAATATAACAAGAAACAAAGGCTCTACCTATCCAACAAAAGTGTGTCGAAAGGAAGACAATACTTTCTCTTTCTGTATGCAAAGTTTTAGAAATAAGTGAGAACAAAGGCATGATCTCTTATGACTTAATCAGGTATGAGTCTGTGGTCCTACCTGATAGAGATAAAGATAAGGAGAAGCGACTAGTCACTTCCCAAATGCCTCTTTATAGAGTTTAGTTAGGATTTTAAGTTAGAGTTTAGTTCAAACTATGTTTATTTTAATTAGAATGGATTAATTTTAATAATTCGTTTAAGTTCTAGCTTATTAAAAATTCTATTAGTTTAAGATTATTTGTTCTATAAATAGAGGGCTTATTTATTGTAATAAATACCCTTGATTATATGAATAAAATCATTTCTTCTTTGCTCTCAATTATTCTCTTCTTGGACCCCGTTTCTCTTCTTGTTCTCAATTATTTGTTCTCAAATTAATATGCTCTTGCGTTAGTATCAAAGCAAGTATTTTCCTTTGACCTACCAAATTTTATTCTCAAATCCAAAAATCAACATCCCAACCAACCGTTTCCATTTAATCCATACACATACGGCAATCATCCAACCCTATAGCCACCTTTCATACACAACCACCTTTGAACAACAGAACACAAGAAGAATTTGTTTCAACAGCAATCAAAGGCGCAATTTTTACCTCTTTTTAGTTAGTTGAAAAAAAAAATCTGAAAAAAATCCCAAAAAAGTGTAGTATTTAGTTTATCTGCAGTTTAGTTGCTGTTTTTAATTTCAACAAATTTGCTACTATTTGCAGAATTTGTAATCATTTTTTATCCAGTTGATTGAATTAGCCACTTAGAAGATTTTAATTGCAACAGCCTACCATCACTTGTGTGCTCTTCCATCATAGCCGTGTCAACTTTAGATCATGATATGGACATTGTTTGGTTCTTATGAGCATCATAAGGTACAAATTTCTTATATGTTGAAAACGCACTTTTATTTCAGTTTTCTAACTCGTCAATTTTTATGTTTTAAAAAAAAATATTTTATTTTCTTTCTTTCCATTAAACAAATAATATATTGAAAAAAACTGCTTTGTCTCAACACTCCCCTTGACATCATGTACAATCCTTATAACAACTCTTATACCTACATCAAGCCCCTAGATCATTACCACAATAGTGTATCTTCCCCTCCCTCTTACCAATACAATAATCCCAAACTAGAAATTATGTCGAGGATGTTGATTATCTTTCTAGACATGTTCCATTACAACTGTGGGACTTTAATTGTTGGACTGGTCCAAGGTCATTTCTGGATTGGCTCGATAATCTTGAACTATTCTTTGCCTTTCACAACTTGAGTGACTTCCATCGAATTTATCATGCTAATATGTCACTAGTTAGTTATGCTAAGAGTTACTGAAAATCATTTTTACATAATCATCTAGATCAACGTCACTTTGTAGGATTAAAAAAAACAAATGTTAAGTAACAAATATGTCCATGTATACTATAGAACTTAATTGTTAAATCAACTTTTTTTTTTAAACATTGTAGGCAAGATCATCCACTATTAGTGAGTATCTAGCCTACGTCAATGAACTATTGCACAATCATCATATTTATGAGACTCCCTACATCACGGAATCTAGGTTTTTCAATGGTTTGAATCTTGAAATCTTGCCTAACAACATTCTTGCACACCAATCTTTAGATGAAGCTTACCGACTGACCAACATTTGGTACATATCTTTTCAAATTCATAAATCATATAAAAAACTAAGCATACCACTCCAGTCATTTTCTAAGTCTAGTTGTGCTAGTCTTCCTAAAGAAGAAAATGAGATTTCTACTATTAAACCTATTAACTCTTTTGATAGCGAGGATGAGAGTTTTGAAACTTGTATCGTATTTCGTCTTACACCAGTTTTGAACATAATTGAGCATGATATAGTTGAGGAATTACTTATAGCGTAGTCATCTAAGCCAAACATTCCATTGTCATTGACCTCATACCAAAATTGTTATAGCCTACTCCTTTGCATGACTTTAAGGTTGACTTTATTGTGGCGTTACTTAGAGATAAAACATCGAACTCCTTGGAGTAAGAAGTTCTACTCTACCTAACCTAAGTCGAGTTCTCTCAGCCGGAGGATAAATTATGGAGAAAAATATAAGGATAGAGATAGAGTTTAGATAGGATTTTAATTAGAGTTTAATTCAAATTATATTAATTTTAATTAGATTAGACCTCGGATATGATGAAATTGGATAAATTAAGTGTTAATAATTCGATAAATTTCTACCTTATTAGAAGTTCCATTAGTTTTTAGATTATTTTCTCTATAAATAGATGGCTTATTCATTGTAATAAATACCCTTGATTATATAAATAAAATTATTTCTTTTTTGCCATCAATTCTTCTCTTCTTGGACCTCTTCTCTTCTTATTCTTCAATTGTACGTTGTCAAATTAATACGCTCATGTGTCACTACCCCATGAGAAAAATCAATAATTCTTAGCCAATAACAAAGTAGCAGTATTTCATGTTAAGCATTTATCTTAGACCTTAATGAGTAAACCCAACAAACGGCTTTAGGAAAAAAGTGTAGATTGAAGGCTGTTTCTCCATAATCAAATAAATTCCAATTAGTAGTCTCATTTCCCCTACACATCAACAAGGAGACTAATCATCATTCATTCATTATCTCGAAATGGTCACACTGATTCCCACCAGTGTCATGTCCTCAAATATAAGAATCCAGCCATCCACCAGACACTAAATGGCTGAATCAATCATTACGTCAATGACTTAACTACACGTCTTCAATCAAACAGAATCAAGAAGTAACCAAGCAAAGCACAAAGTTTACCAGCTGGCTCATTTGAAGCATCACTATAGGACGCATCCATTGCGCATTTGAGCAAAGGAGTACTCCATATACGTTGCCGAGTTGAACCAGCTGAACTTTGTCTGTGAAAATCAAGATAAAAAATAAAGTTTAGTACCAGTGATGCATACAAATACATACTACACAGTATATAATACATACCCGTGTAAACAAAGCAAATCCTTAGATCTCCTAATATTAGGAAAAGAAGTAACTCGGTCATTACTTGACCCCGCATCTCTTGGAGGTAAGTGAAGGCTACATCTCAAGGGGCTACAAGTTAATCCAGATGATGACATTGTTGAGTCTCCAGGTAATTAATTTTTAGCCTCGGCACCCGGCAACTTGACTTGGCAAGAACAAGTCAAAGGCTGCAATAATGAGGAAAAAAAAAAATGATTAAGCATGAATGGAATGGAAAAAGCATGCCCAAAGACTAACACACATAAAAAATCCAGGCAATGATTGTTGTACATGAAGTACCGTCAATGAGATAATGAATAGACCAAAAAAGAAGCAAATAAAGAATGAGAGGAGAATGAAAAATAAAAAATAAAAAATTACAGGCACTCAAACCACTGTTCGAAGGGTGAAAGGAGAATACAACATTTTATGCTTCCCAAACTGAGTCAAAAGCCCCAATGTATGAATGCCTTCAATTTAAGCACTTTCTAAATATGTAACTTAAATATATATGGCTAAAAGTGATAGAAAAATTAAATATTTAATTACAAATGCATAATTCATCATCCAAAAAGAATAGCAATAAACAATGTAAAAACTCAAGAAAGTCTATATGAACTTTTAAAAATTGAAACAGAATATATGAATCCTAAAACTTGAAGTGGATTCTCGATAAACTCTCAAATCATATAAGTATATAAATGATAACATCATGATAACTGTATTATCTAAAACGAAGTATTTTCTCAAATTTCATGTTTGCCTTTTGTGTTGGAACTTATCATTTTTACGTTTGCCAAGGCCTAAGCCTTAATGGGGATGAATTGCATTAAAAAATTAAAAAGGGATAGACTCTAAACTTAATCAGAGAAGCAATTATCTGATCAAAAAGTGTGGACGAAAATTCAACCACTTCCCTTGAGATGTGGGATGTTGTTGATGAGCTTCTCCAAATCTCTGGAGAATCCAATTTGAACACCTTTCGGTTTAGTTTTGCTAACCAGTCTATTTAAATAATAATAATAAATAAATAAAAACCTAACAAAATTGAAACAATACATAGAAGGGAAAAAAAAAAAAGTTAAAATCTCTAACCCCATTTCCTCAAACCGGGGCTCAAGAGAATTTAATATGTTTCACTCTAATCCCAGTTTTTGCATATACAAGAAAAAAGAAATAGTAATGCTCAGCTTCATTTAGCTACTAATTGGAAAAATTTACTGCAAAAAGTAGAAAAGTAATAAGAAAATAAGACTGCAAGAAAGCAAGCGAGGTACCTTGTGGCTTGTGGTTGAAGAAGAAATTAACAATTTTCTGAAGAAATGAAAACTTTAGCAAAGGTCAATTTAAGAGCGAGCAACGGATAACAGGGGGCGGAGTGGGAAAGAGGGTTTTCGCTCTCAAAACCTCTTTTATTTTTTTATTTTTAATTTTTATCTGAAGACATGAGAATGGGTTAAAAAAACGAAAAAAACTGGGGGTTGAGCATTGTTTCAATTTAGTTATTTGTCTTTCAATTGTTTCAAAACGGTCACATAACATTATATTTTGTTTCTAGATTTGTCTCCGTAATATTTGTGGAAATTAGTTATGGAGATAAATTAAAGGATAGTTAGCAAGTAAAGTTCCTACCTTTCGATATTATTATACAAAACGTTTCTATCTTCCATTTTTTTAGCATTTTCATCATTAATTACACATTTGATTCCATCTATTTTCTATCAATTTCTCCGTTAAATGAACACATGTAATCAATTTTCTTTTTAAAATGGAAGGATAATATCGTCTTAGAAAATTTTGTCTATTTCTTCCTTGAGTGTGCACAGTTTCCTTGAGATTTCTCTTCTGTAATTTGACCATTTCCTCTCTTGCGCATGCACACTTTCCTTGAGATTTCTCTTCAATAATTTTATCGGAACAAAGATACTTCTTCTTTACCTTCTACTCTGGATCCAAGATTCAATCAATCCCTCAGAAATGTTCAAGGGTATGCGTTTAATTTATACCCCGTAGATTTGACAGTAATTAACTACCAATTCTTACAAGACCCAAAATTTTGTTATCGAAGGATATCTCATTTCCAAGTTTGTCAAGTGTTTCTTCTATTTTGGTTCGCATTTGAATGCCAATTTGAAAAATAATACAGAAAAACCAAATAGAATTTAATTTAAGAATTCGCATGAAGTTTGATCTCGAGACTAATTCAACTGTTATAGTGTTTCAATGTTTATTAGCTGATAACTAGTGTTCTATTTTCAGTAGATTTGGTTGTTTACATTGGAGATATATGTAAATTTTTGTTTTTTCCATCAAATTACATGATCATGGAACAACGATTTGTGCGTTTCTATAATGCAAATAAAGAAAGGAAAGAAATGGAAAAATTATTGAAGAGAAATCGCAAGAAAATTGTGCATGCGTAGGGGAAGAAAGGGGCAAAAGTTTTTAAGACAATATTACCCATCCATTTTGAAAAGAAAATAGACCACAAGTATTCACTTAACGGATAAATTGACAAGAAATGGACGTAAGGATGGTTTGCGCAATTAAATGTGTCATTAAGGGTGAAGATGACAAAAAATAGAATATTGAAATGCATGAACGTTACGTGCTAATTACCCTAAATTAAATTACTTGCCTATAATGAAACATAAAGTTAAGTAACCATTTTAGAATAAGAAAAAGTTGAATGTCTAGAGTGAAACAACTCAAAGTTAAGTGACCATTTGAGTTTCTAATATTGATTATTTGTATTATATCTTTTGAAATTGAGTAATACTATTCAACACGTTTAACACTAATTTGGGTGACATCAACATTTGTATCATTAAATTATATGTTCAATTAAATAGGATATGACCTACTAACACTTAGACCGATGTTTAACATCGCTAACGCTAGATATCATTATTCTTTAAAATTTGCCCAAAAGTCAATTTACGAGTGTGTTTGGTGCATATTAAAATGAGAGAATACATTTTTTTGAAGTGATGTGATGAGGAATATGTGGTTGAAAAAGAAGGAAAAGTTATTGATGTGATGGAAAATATTATTTTATTGAAGAATGTGTGGTTAAAAATGAGTAGAAGAATGAGAATGAAAAAAATAAT
>CAIGRF010010897.1:0-19640 GCA_903798235.1 Fraxinus ornus | reverse complement strand
TGGAATAGTAAATTGATGGATAATGTATGGTTGAAAATGAATGAAAAGTTATTGATGTGATGGAAAATATTATTTTATTGAAAAATGTGTGGTTGAAAATAAGTAGAAGAATGAAAATGAAAAAAATAATTTGAATCAAACAGGGGTAGCCATACTTGATAGTTTTTTTTTTCTTTTTTTTTTTTTTTTGTGGAGAACATATAGCCCTTGTTTGGTTCTGATTAAAATTTAATTTTATTTCAAGTCAAAGTCAATAATTAATTTTAACCATACATTTTGTGGGATCCACAACTTTTCAACCAAATATTTCTTCAAATTTTATCAAAAATTATTAAAAAACTGATTTTAATTTACATAAAGAAGGGGTATAGTTAAAAAGTAGGAAAATTTATTTATTTTTATTGAGAAAATGTATGATTCAAATGAGTTCGATAAAAAAAAAAGAAGAAGCTATTTTTAAAAAATGAAGGTTAAACATGGGTTTCAAATAGTATCCACGAGTTTTACCGTCTTTAGTATTTCTACTTCTCAACAAGATATGCTAGGATGGTATGTTCGGAAATGTAGAGAACATGATAGTATGTTCTAACTCAGGCAGTGAACTCATGAACAAAATCTAGAATTATCGAAGACTCTTTCTTCAAATGGGTTGAATGCAGTGGCAGACTAGGATATTTCTTTGGGTGGGCAAAAATTATATGGCAAAGATTATCATAAATAATATAATTATAATTATTCTCGACATGTTTCATATTTTAAAAACATCGTATAATTATATCATTATCAATTTCGTTAAATATATTTTTTTCAATAGATAAAACACCGATTTGTTCTATTACTAAACCATTTCAATAAACTACTAACTAAAATCTTCCAAGAAGTACTTGGAGATTGCAAACAAACCAGAGATAAAAATTGAATTCTCAATTCCCTCAATCATCGCTCTCCAAGCCCCTAAACTTTTTCTAAACAAATAGTTAGATAAATGAATCAAATGCATGCAGATTAAAAATGCAATGAGAAAGTTCCAGAAGTTAAAATTATTTAAATGCTTAATTTTGTATTTTTGAATTGACGAAAAACGTATAACTTTAGGCAATATGTTTAGTTTTAATGGAGCCAACAAAACTTATTTGATAAAAATACATGTCCTACTTCAAGATAGCTAGACGATGGCAACTTTCAACTTTTTCAGGGTCGATGGAGGTGTATTTGTCGCTCTGTAGATCATTAGCAGTTGAGGCTAAAATCAAGTTATCATAGGGCTTGTCTGGAGGAGATTTTCAAAATCAAATTTTTTACCCTTTTTTGTCATCTGATTCCCACACGTGAGAGATTTGGTCGAGAAAAGTGGCTGGAAATTGTTGGAAATAGTGGCCAAAGGTAGGAAAATGACTGTCCAACGATATGAATTTTATTATTAAGCATTTACAGACAAACATTGAATAAACATATTTTCAAAATCTTGATTTCCCATATGGATATTTATTCAAGAAAAAAAACACAGGCACATGCAATAGGCATCTATTATTTTACTAAGAAAATTGAAGCATGTAAACCCAAATTCCCAACCATGAATAATAGTGGAAATAATAAGATGTTAAGAAGTGCACAATATGGTAAAAATGAAGAACCTTTTGAATTTTTTTCTATTTAAAAAAAAAATCAATTTTTTGGTGGTTGGTGGACCACCCTTGCCCAAGTGTAGCTCCTTCCCTAATTGAATGATGAATTGTTCTCAATTGAATATGAAAAAACATGCATGATGACGAAAACAACTCGGAAGAATATCGTATTGCAATCAACAATTTCAAAACTAAATAATGAATATTTGATGTTAAAGCGAAGATTGCTACACTTGAAGAAATTTAGGAGGAAAAAGACACATTTAATGTCAATATTCTAATCGAACTCGATCATTCTAAAGAGATCGCTAATGAACCTTTTTTTTTCAAAATAGTAGCTCAAGTTTGAAAACATAAACATGTAACTTTCCCTATATCCGTACCTAAACTTTTTAGTATTGTAATTAAGTTCCTTATTTTATTTATTTATTTAATATCCTTAGATGACTCGTGTTCACACAAATATACCTTAAGTTCACCGTACCTACAGTTAAATCTTATTTGTTGAAATAGTCACTTTGATCTCTCAAAATCGAAAGAATTCCAATTTGATCCTAAAGTTCTCAATCTTATCATTTAAGTCACTCAAGGATTCAGGGTACAACAAGTAAGCTGCTATGTATGAATGTAGATGTAGTACAAAGTAAGTCTTCCTTCCAGTTTATGGAAATGACATAGAAAGCAAATAGAGAGATTTCTGTAACTTTAAAGGAACCTGTGTATCAAATTGATTGGTTGAAAGATCAACGTCACCTGTAATAGATTTTGAGAATTTTTTTTTTTTTTGTTAAAATGATGAATTTATTTTATTTTGCCCATGTTTGGTGGTCATTTTCTAAAACAATATTGTTTTGAATAGTGAATTTTTGTAGACGTATGGTTAAATACTTCACCAATATATAAAAAACATATTAGGATATAATAAGTAAATTGGATTGTCAACATTAGATTTCTCGCCGTACAAATGGAAAGGCACGTTTATTTCTGTTAGGCCCTGAAAAACTAGGACCCATGAAGGGGTCCAATCAGCCTATGTGGCAAACAGTCCGAGGGCCCATGCCTCATACATTATTGGCCTAGGACAGTCCAGCTACATGCAAGCGAATTGATTCAGGTGCGAATGACCCGTCTTCCCCACGTAGAACACTTGGACTGATCCCATTACATACATACCCCATGAACAGAGTTGGCCCAGTACTAGACAGTGCGAGATCTTGCATGGATCTCACACCATATGAGTTGACAAGACAATTCATTATCGCCGCCGCCGCCACCACCATCCTATTTGGTCAAGTCTAAAGTACAAGCTATGCTTTATGGACAAAAAGTGGTAATAGTATTTAAGGCTGTGATTGATTAATGTATATGACAAGAAAGGGAAGTCGTTTGGATGAAGTCACGTGCACTATCATCCAATGGATTCCATTTAATTTGCCCAAATATAAAAGCTCACACTTAAGTCATTCAAGGATAATGCAAGTTTACACTTCGAAACTATATTCTTGCTACACACACACACACTTTATATTTTACCCCAAAGTCAACCCTTTTTTTCATGCTGGAGCTCACGTTTAGAGCTCTCCCACGCCCTAAAACTACTTCATCGACTGACTTGACCGTCGAGTGCGCACGACAAACTCCACCCTCCCGAAGAAGGCCACGTGTGACTAACGGTTTGTCCAAGTGTGCAGGAATCCAGCTTACGTGAACGTGAGAGATTGATATCTATTGACCACATCGTTGTACGTTTTTTGGAGTCAACAATTTCTAAGTTTAAACAAAGAAAGCATGTGACTAAGTCTAAAAGTTATATTTTTGAAAAGTGGAGAAGTAAAAAAACTAAGAACAAGGAAGTCACTCATTCTTAAATTTAGCCAATCATGCTTAAGGGACAAAACAAAAAAACAAACTCAAAACCCAAATGCATGAAGACAGGGAAGCAGATACATTTAAAGATGTTGACGCCAGTCAAATTTTGAGGCAGGATCACAATCTTAATTGCAACGGTGTCGTTTTGCATACACCGACTGAACCCCAACAAAAAATTGTGACTACGCCTTTTGCTCGCACTATTGAAAACTGAAAAGCCAATCCCTCGAGTTCAATTTGACTTATTGACCCCACCCCACCCCACCGCACCGCACGACACCCCCACTTCTCAACCTCCACTCTACCCCACATCACGTGTTTGCCAATTCATATTAACTGTTTAAAATTTAAATTATTTACATAATGAATTAGTTCTTAAATTGAATTTACCCATTTTTATCAAAATGCATTTTTCTTTCTCTTCTTTCCAACTACACATTTTTAAATTAAATAATATTACACGACATATTTTTCATCAATCTACCATTCTAAAATGCATTTTCAACCTTTTAATGAGGCTCAAATAAACTCGTAATTTTTAAAACTTTAATTACCTAATTATTAGCACCGTGTTTCCGCCCAAGTTTGGCTAAGCTTAGAAAAGAGTACAAGTCAATGTAAGATAACTTCTTTAAATACGTTAATTTTTTATTTCAGTTTTGTTTTATTTTTATTTTTATTTTTATTTTATTTCAAAAATAATACCTTAATTTTAAGCTGCTGTTTTGGCTCCATTTCTCCAAAAAAAAATATAAAAAAATAATAATAAATAAAATACATTTTTTATAATATTACACGTAGACCCTTTTTTTGATACACATTCTCAAAAAATAACTATTCCGAAACCCATATTTTTAAGGGCTAAATAATAATATTATTTATCACTAATATAAATTACAATGCGAATACTTAATTAGTTGTCCGATAAATTGAAATGCATTACAAACCCACTAACAAATAAAATATGAGGCCTAATTTTACCTAGATCAATGATGATCTTTACAAATGACAAATAAAATTACTCAATAACAAAAAAATATAAGTTATTTTCGACTTTAATAACAATGAGTACTAAGTGGAGGTTTGATCGATAAATGTAGAAGAATAATTAGATGAGTACTTATTAATTGTAAGTAAGCTTTCTAATTAAGTTAACTGATCAATATGTTGTCTACATTTATTTAGAATTCAATTACAATATTGCTGCATATACACCTTTCTTTATACATCGGTTTATTGAATTTACACTTAAACAATCACACACTTCATATATTTAATCCAATTATCATCCATCTGTCACATCATTTATCCGTAAAGCAAGTGATAAAGAAGATGATACAAATGACTTAACTCATTCAATTATTATTGCATTGTAAATGAATTTTACGCTCGGCCAAACATGCTCAAAGCTTAAAATTTATCCGAATTTACTTTTTAAGTAATTTCTATTTTCAATTTATTCGAATAAGTTAATATTTTTTTACCTATAAGTTTTTATTTAAAATTATGCAATAAAATGTAAATTGATTTTTTAAGCTTTGGCAAACATGCACTGATGACGTGGCTTGCTTCATTTCCAGTGTTTTGACTCGTGTAAATTCACGTTTCTGCTTAAATTCCACTTTCACTTGCCGCCGAAAGAAATATAATCCTGAATAGTACTGTTGTAATAAAGTAATCCCGTCCCCCACTCCACCCTATCAGCCAATCATACTATACCACAAATCGCAGTTCATTTCTCTATTTCTCTCTCTACAATTTCGCGTCTGTGTCTGAATTTTCCTCATTTTTTCTTCATACAAGGGTTTTGCCCTGTAAATATATGATCACCACCTCCATTTTTTTTGGAAGTTTTTGTTTATTCGTGGCAATTGAGAACTCTAGGGTTTCGTGGCAATGAGTTCGCCGGAGGAAAATGAGAGTTTTAGTTCCGGTTTGTATCGAAAGAACATAGAAACGTTGTTAGCTGCGGTGGCACAGACACAGGGTTTTGACGATGACGAGGCTGTTACCACCACTACTGAAATAACTGGGGGAAATGACAACGGCGGGGCATCTTCATCGGCTGCTATTCGGGATGTGAACGACCCGCAGATTGTCGGAGCTCCGTTGGAGATCGATGGTGATGTCATGGACCAGCAACCTTATACGGTGGTTATGTGTTTACCAGCCGCGCGAGCAGGGCAGCAAACGTTCGCAAGTTGTGGGAAGCGGAAGAGAGCTCGAAAGGAGAAGGGGCCGGTCGCGGTATCAAAGCCTCCGCCTCCGAAGCAAGACAAAAAGGAGGTAGAGGAGGTGGGTGTTTTGCCAGCTGTCCCAGCAGGGCATCAAATGATCCCAAGTGGTGAGAAGCGGAAGAGAGGACGGCAGGCGAAGGGGCCAGTCGCCGCAGCAGCAAAGCCTCTGCCTCCACCTCAGAAGCGGGATAAACAGGAGGAGGAAGACGTTTGCTTCATTTGCTTCGATGGCGGTTCTCTCGTGCTTTGTGATCGCAGGTGAGTTATATTTTAATGCATGGGATACCAAAAGTTTCAGTTTTTGAATGAAGATTACCTTATTTCTTTTCAATCTTCATTCGTTTCTTTTGTTGAACCATATAATATAATAGCTTGAAGCTTTCAGAGAGGTGTTCGATGTACAGGCCAGATTCATTAGATATAGAAGGCACGGCTGCACAATTTTTAATAAATGGGAGATGGCCATATCACGTAGGAGTCGAAGAACCTCTTCTGATAGCTTAAGCTTTCATACACAGATACATTAATTTCTTTAAATATAGAATTCAACTTCTTTTTCAAGAATGCTGTTGTTTCTTATATTCATGGAAATTTGGCTTCATGAATTTCTGAAAGTAAGAAATAAATACATGGAGAAAGATAAATTTGAAGCTTCCCTTGTAGTCAATTGAATTTCTGTTACTATTGGATAGGGGCTGTCCAAAGGCTTATCATCCAGCGTGTATTAAGCGAGATGAGAAGTTTTTTAGTTCAACTGCCATCTGGAATTGTGGTATGTTACTTTTTTATTGTGTTTGAATTCGATGAAGTCTGGTGAAGTTTGGTTTTTGTATTAATTTTTAATTTGTTTCTTCTTTTTGCTATTTGTGGTAAAAGTTTGTGACTTTTATGTCCATGTTTATTTATGTTAAATCGGTAGAATTATCGTATTACATGCAATAACGAATTTAGCCAAGATATCTTAAACACTTGATTCATTTAAAATACCCATTAATAGTTGATACTTTTGAATTTTTTTCCTGTTATTCGTATTGTAGAGATGGATAGTCATCGAAGCACCAAAACTTCTAAAAGACCAACATTCTTGTTTGATGGACACATGTCCTCTAACTCTTGGGTAAACGTTTCAAAATCTAGAAAAGATCTTTGTATTTGTTTTATAATAAATTTTGGAAACATTAAAGAAACTTGAAGCAGCTTGTGTGTTTAAACTAAGGTACTAATTATAAACAAACTAAATCACATTAGCTTGATGGATCAAATGAATGTTAAAAAAAAATGACGTCAAAGAAAGGAAGAATGATGCATATCGAGTTTGTCTTGAAGGAAAAATGTAAAAAGTATGACACAGAAAATAGATAAAAATAAAGAAGAAGAGACCAAGAGAGTAGAGGGAAGAGAGAAGAGTCAAAAGACTATTTATTAAGTCTTTTTTCCTTAATTCGTAGTTTTGTACATCCAATTCAATGAAGAAACAACAATTTTTGGTTTATTATTTTGATTTGTAACTTATTATTGCTTTTACAGTCTAATTATGGGCTTGTCTAGTATAATTTAGCCCTACGAATATCATAGTTAATTTGAGAACTTAGTATAGATCTTTTCATTGTTATCTGAACATTATTTGTTTATTATGAGACTAAGAGTATAATGTTTTATTACTACAAAATGCTTCAAATTAAAATGTTGGCTAATTTGACTTTCATTTTTCTTTATTTATTAACTAGATGCATATAGGAGGCCTGATGAACTTTCGTAATGATAATACATACACATTCTTTTGATGCTACTTTCTTCAGGTTGGCACATATGTACTTTATGTTTGAAGTCTTCGCATTATATGTGCTTCACTTGCACCTATTCATTGTGCAAAGGCTGCACAAAAGATGCTGACTACGTGTGCGTTAGAGGAAACAAAGGATTTTGCGCTACGTGCATGAAGACTATCATGCTGATTGAAAACAAAGACCAAGCGAACAATGAATCGGTATGCACAATGATCTCCTTTGCAACTTCAAAAACTTTTTTTTATGTTTTTTATATATTTTTATTTTATTTTTGTTTCAAAATTTTCTGTTCCAAATTTCAATAATTACAAGGACAGCAGCTGTATATAGTACATTTACTGGCGTTTTTTGATTGTTCTCTAATCTAATGTTATATCTATCTGAAATTTTTTCATTTATATAAAGGAAGTTTTGAAGTGAGATCATCATTAAAGGTGTTTTAGGGTGATGCGGGGATCTGAGCCACCGTTTGGCCCCCATTATTTGGTATTATAATTTTTGGAATAGTGTTTTTTTTGGAGAATGGGGGGTTGAAAAAGAAGTAAAAGTTTTGAATTTACGTGTAATATTATTTTATTGGAGAATGTGTGGTTGGAATCAGGAAAGAGAAAAATGTATTATAATTTTAATGGGGGTCAAACGGGGCAGAGTTTCTATTTCATTTTACCCTAAACTGACAGAAAATAGAAAAAAATTAATTTCAGATAGCATGTTCAGTGCGGTCAAGAAGCCGAACATGTTGAAAAATCTTTGGTTTAGACCACTGAGATGGATCAACATATACTTACTTGTGGCACATTGTTTAAAGTGATTTTTTGGCACATTAGATATTTTATCACATTTATGGTGAAGCTTTAGTCAATGAACTGAAGTGACATTTCTCCACTTCTATGTTGAATGATTGTTACAAAATTAAACATCTGCCTATTTAGTGCCATCGATTAAATTTTCTGCCTTCACAGGAAATGTTTGATTATTTGATAAAATCTGAAGCCTTATATGAATAGAATTTTTTTAGTGATGATTTCTGGTGCATTGATTACAAAATTTTCCTCTTTTATTAATTTGATGTTTGCGCATGAGTTCTTTTAATGTTAAAACTTTAATTGGATGTATATACTGTCAATTAGCGTGTGTCGACGCTGCTTTCATGAATTATTGAGGAGACTAAGATCGAGCGGAAATGTAACTTCGAAGTGTGAGGGGCACATTAAAATATGAAGGTTCCTGGTTAAGTAGCATTAAAACAGAATGCTGGAATCTCGTTTTCGTCCTAGTAAGAATATGATAGTGGAGTGAAAATAGAGGAATAAGTTGATGTAAGCCACAATTCTTCAAGTACTTGGTTCTATTATTAGTGAGGAAGGAGGAATTGAAATTTTGTAATGCATAGGATTAGAACTGATTTGGATGAAATGGAAATTATGGAATAGTGTTCCAGGATTCTATGTGATCGGAAGATACCTACCAAGTGAAGGCAAAATTTATGGAGTGGCTATTAGACAGGTTATGCTTAATGACACTGAGTTTTGGACTGTTAATAGATAAAATATCTATGTGACCAGCTTAAGACAAATTAAAATGTTAAGGTAGATTTGCAACTATATTAGAATGGATAAATTAACAAAATGAGAATATCACCAAGTGGATGTGGCTACAATTGAGGTTAAATTAATGGAATAACGACTTAGATGGTCATTTCATGTATGTGAACCATTAAAAGGACCTAATTTACGGAACCGTGAGATCCCAGTAAAACAAATTATAATAGATAGAAGTAGACCAAAAGTACTTGTTTGATGTGGTTGGAGAAAGTTTGATTTCACTGGACCTTTCATTAGTTGTAGTTCTGGACTAAACAAAGTAAGAAAAAATGATAAATGTAAATTAGCATGTGGTTTTCATCTCACCATTAGAGTGCCATACTGTGTGAAGTGTAAGATGTGGGTTCATAAATTGTTGCTAATCTCTTTGCATTCTCATATTTTCTTTCTTTCCTTTTAATCCTTCATTAAATACTTTCTATCCATGTGGTCAAATCTCTAGTCCATGCTCTCCTCCTAACTTTTTCCTTTTTATTCCCCCTACCCCGGCGAACATCCACCCTTACTCAAATATTCCGAACATCATCCAGCATTGTGCTTCATTCTCATTCTTCTTAAGTTCCCCCCTCCCTGGTCTCTTTCTGTAGAAGAAGCATTTGAATCTCCATGATAATACCATCTGACTCTGATCTTTCAACCATCTCGGCCTTCATCTCCCTGCTGACAACCATGTCCATAGTCTCACACCTTTACTTTCTTCAAATTACTGAAGCGTGATGTATTCTTTGGACTGCGATTCATATCTTCTGTCTTGGACTGATGCTTCCACTAAAAAAAGTGCCAAATCGTCCTCCAGTTGCTGAGTGTTAATCAGCTCTGATGATATATGTGACTTCGCCTAGATTTAAGGGCCTTGTTCTACATGTTTTGTTTTACTTGTGCTACGTGTTTTGTTTAACTTGATTAAGTTATATGTTGTTCTAAAATGCAACTTACCCAAAAATAGGATGAATTAAAAGGTTTTCTTTATCTAGTCCTCCCTAGTATGTGAAATCAACTGAGCCCTCTGCTTGTGCATAAAGCTTGATAGAGCAATTTCTGACAATATCAGGCAGGTAACTGAGCCCTGAAAAAATGAAACAAGGAAAAGTATCTTCTCTGTCTGTATTTAGCCTGAAAGAAAGTTTTGACTCACTTTTATATGATGTAAATTACATTAAATGTCAGTTGTGTTGGAAGGAAATTGTTGTGATGGGACCGACACTTTTGCTTGATGTCCAACAGGCAAATACATTTCCTTTTCCTTCCTCTTTTCCATCAGTCTAGTGCTACTCGACGAGCTTATATTTACATTTGCAATCGTAGAGTTAAGTTAGAGTACCATAATCTAGACAGAAATAGCTGAACAGATAGACGAGAAGGCCTCATTGAGTGTTGCGAGAATGAGCTGCCAAGGAAATATATATATATATCTGACTTAGAGTCGCATTTAAAAAACACAACTTTAGGCCAAACATTGCATTCCCTGATGAAAACTGTAACTTATCCATGTGGCGCGCATTTAGGGGTGTAGATTGGATTCACTACGAAAATCGACGGCTGGCAGATTTCCTATAAATGAGTGGCATCAGAGTAGGGTTACACATAGAACATCATTATCCTTCTCTTCCTCTCTTCAATTTCTCTCTGTGGCTGCGCAAACAAAACAAGGGTTTTGAGCTTTTGTAAACTCTTGGTCTCTATTTTGAGGGTTCATGAGAGGATATAGGTTTCTTGTTAGATTGAGAGTGATTCTTGTCGTATACTGTATGTCCTCTTGAGTGAGATCTGTAGTGCAAGCCAAAAACTTCCGAAGTTTTGAGGACTTCTGGGTGAGTTCTTGAGATGTTGTACTTTGAACTTTGGATATAGTTCAGAACGAGTTATATGGCATGGAGTGCAACTAACATATAGGTCTGTTATGATCAAACCTGGGTAAATCTTGTGCTCTATGTTGTTTCTGCTTGAATATTTTGGTTTAGCAATTGTTGAGATGCAATACTATTTATTGAGCCAAAAACCTCATTGCCATTATTATAGAAAACAAATAATTATTTCCTCCTTAGTTTGCTATTTTTTGTCCTTGTTTTTTCACAGCCCGCCTTCCATTTCCAGAAGCTGTCTATTTCCTTTTAATGCATAGCAGGCACCTTCTTCTTTTCTTCCTTCCTCTCTTATTTCCTTTTTGTTCACTTATGTTGACTTTTATTTATGTCCTCATCAAATAAAATTCCCGGCAATGCCCCTATCCAATGTGGACTAGTTACCTATTTGGCTTGCACTAACATTTTTCTCTGGTGGAGCATGTTTAGCTAAGAAAAATAAGTTTACTTGTAACGACAATTTTTATTGGTCAAAGTTGAAACATACAATTTAGCAATTTCATTAGACAATTTGGTGAGTGTTACTTTTGAAAAGTAGCTTCATATGCATAAAAGTAAGAATAAGGAGCCTGCTTGGGTAAGCTTGAAAATGTGCTTTTTTTTAAGCACCCATTTAAGCTTAGCCAAACATGAAGGTAAAAATATCAAAACTTGTTTGGAAACAAAGTAACTTCTTATAAATGTTATCAAACCGGGCCACACCAGTTGGTTCGACTGCTAACACTAGGAACAAACCGGTTAGCCTCTAAAAACCGTGCAAGAGAAAATCGGCCGATTCAGCCAGAACATGCTGGTTTTTCCCATTTAATTCGAAAAACAATACGCATTTTATTTCTCAGGATTCATCACTTTATTTCTGTACCTTTTCAATTCTCTCTTTCCTTCCAAATCGTTTTCTTGCTTTTTTTCCTTCATTTCTACTGTAATTTATTCGAAGGTCAACTTCATTGAGTTTTGAAACTGTGAATCTCCTGTTCTTCCAAACTCATTTTTAATACCAAACCCACATGCATGGAAAATCATGGGGTTGGGGTTGGTTGGGGGGCTTGCGATAATCTATTAGACAAGAAAATATATGGGATATGTTGTATTAAAATGGCAAGAAGAAGAAACTCTGTATTTTATTTCCCTAATTTGAGCATATAGTTTCATCAATATCTGCAAAAATTAAAAAAAATAAAATTGATGAATATGCTTGATTTCAACAGAATGAATAGCCCGCCTTTGTGATAATTTGCTTTTGAAGCTAACATTGATTTTCATTATTGCTTATTATTAAGTTATTTGCATTGTGTAATTGACTGAATAGCATGATTTACATTGCTTATTGTATTTGACTATTTGAGCTATTTGTATGCTTTGAGTTGTTGATACAAGTGTTTTTGACTTTTAGTGTGTGTGTATTTATTTAATTTTAATTTCTTTAAATAAGCGTTTTGTTCTTTGACCCTCGCCCCTTTCCCTTGTCTGGGGTTTCAAAACATTTCTTTCACCTTTTAAGCTTAACCAACATGTCAGTTACTCTCTTGCAATTTTAAGCTAGTATTCTAGACATGTTTTAAGCTTAACAAAGTATGTTTGTTACTCCTTTAAGCTAATAAGTGAAATTGTTTGTGTAGGTTCAAGTAGATTTTGATGACAAAACTAGTTGGGAGTATCTCTTTAAAGTGTATTGGGTTTGCTTGAAAGAGAAGCTATCATTGACAATGAGCGAGCTCTCTCAAGCTAAGAAACCTTGGAAAGATGCGGCAGCGGTGCCTCGTAAGCGGCGGTTATATAATGTAGATCTTAATGGACATGGTAGAAAGGATTCTAATCCATACAGGTCTTCTGAACATCACGAACTGAATAAATCCCAAGAACTGCATAGTTTAGTCAATAAGGACCCGTTAAGGACAGATGTTCCAAGCATTGACAAAGACATAAAGAATAATAAAAAGGGTACAAATGAGATGAGCAATAATGTACACACACACCAGCTGATCATTGACAAAACTGCAGACCAGTCAGTTATTGACAGAGGTTTAGAAAAGCCTAGTGTTGAAAAAGGGATGGACAAGCCAAGCATTGACAAAGGCACGGAATGGGGGTCTAAAGATCTCGTGCAAGAGAGAGCACCCCAGAAAAATTTGGATGAATATGCCGCAATTGATTTTCAAAACATTAGCTTGATTTATTTGCGACGTAATTTGATGGAGACTCTTATCGAAGATAAGGAGAAGTTTCATGATATGGTTGTTGGCTCATTTGTGCGAATCAGAATATCTAGTAATGATCAGAAAGAAGATTTTTACAGGCTTGTACAAGTTGTAGGTATATACGAGCATAAATTTATTGAATTATATTTTATCTTTTTTTTTCTTCCTTTTTTGTGCATCTTTACAAATTTTGTGCTAGTTACACATTTACTGAACTAATTCAATTTTAATATCTGGAATCAGGTACAGGTGAGGTGGCTGGGCCACATGAATTTGGTTTCAACACAACGGATATCATGCTTGAAGTTCTAAACTTAGACAAGAAAGAGGCTCTATCAATTGATGCTATTTCGGATCAAGAATTCTCTGAGGTGATTGGAGATACATATTTGATCAACTTACTGAATGTTGAATTTGTAATGTTGTGGTAAGAAAGTGGAAATCGATAACCTAGTGGTAGCGGTGGGCGGTAGTGGTATTTCTTTCTGGTCTTCTAGTTAGCCTCACGAAGAGGATTTCTTCCAGAACTTAAGGCTTAACTCAATGCATTTTCTTAAGTCCTTCCTTTTTTAAATGGAGTGAATAAAAGTAATCAATTTTTATTTGTGATCAATTAATCATTTTCTTACCTGCCTTATTAAAATTGGCAAATATTTCCTGATTCTAGAATTCAACATTTAAATGGATGTTTTATGGGACAGAAAAAGATGTAATTTCATCTGTACAGCTCAAAAAAATGTTATATTTTTGTCTTAACTATGCTTTTGCTAGATAATTGTTTCTTCAACAAATCATTATGTACAAATTTTGAGTGGAAATGATTGCCTGAGTGAATCTGTTTGAGAGTTCAAAATCTTTGCTATTATGGCAAGACTGGAACACAGATACTCTGTGGATATGCTCATATTATTATTAAATTTTTTTTTTTGTAGAGAGCATATCTTTCTCTAATAATCTTTTTTAATATTCAGGATGAATGCCGGCAATTACGTCAGAGCATAAGGCATGGGCTTGGAAAACCATTGACCGTAGTAAGTATGAGTGCTGGCACTATTTAAAAGTTTAACCTGAAGTAATGCATGTGATAGTTTGCTAATATTTATACCTTGGTGTAGGGAGATGTGCAAAAGAAAGCTATGGCACTCCAAGCAGTCAGGCTGAATGAAGTGAGTTTGTGAACTGTTGTTTTAAATTGTGGTTCTTGAGGTACCCTGATTTCATATAGGCATAGATGTCTCAGATAGCCATTTTCAGTTTTTCACTTGAATCTTTCATTTCCTCATCCACACCTTTGGCACCTTTGGGTGCGTCGCTACTTTCTTACTCCTTATGTTTGTGTGTTTACTGTGGGACCTTTATTTTATTTTCTTTTTGACTTTTTTTGGGGGTGAGGTGATGTTACAGGTTTGACAAGTAAGGATATCTGGTTATATCTTCTAGAACAATGCTAAATGCACTCAAAGTTTGACATCGTTTTTGACAATCCATTGTTTTCAAAAAAATTGTTGGCGGGAAAGTGCGTGCGTGTGTGTGTTTTTTTTAAACTGTCGAATGTGATGTCGCCATGTGGCATGATGTGAAAAAAGAGTGTATATGTAGCATGGTTGTATCTTTTGTTCTTATGACCTAATTCTGTTCTTATTCTTTTTTGGATCTGTTCTTATTTCAATTTTTATATATAGCCGCTGGAAGCAGAGATATTACGGCTAAATCGACTACTCGGACAAGCTAGTGAGGAGGGGCAAAAGAAGGAATATCCTTTGTTTAAGATCTTTTAATTAGCTTCATGTCTTTTCTTTCTTGTTTATTTTGATTATACACTTCCCGTGTATTCTTTGTTGATTAATAAAATTTTGTGATTACCTATCACAAAAAAAAATAAAATAATATTTAGAATTATATGGAATCTTTGATGTCTTCAACTTTGCGAAAAGAGACATAGTATCTCTACCTTGAAGGAGCTGGAAGTGTGAAGTTGTTATCGTGGTAACATATTAATTGTAGTTTCAAAGTTGAAAAAGCTTTTAAAACTTTTCTTTCCAATTTATTAGTTTAAATAAAAAGGTAAAAGAATATAACTTTTTGAAGAATGAGTTGGACCCAGTAGACAGAGTAACCCCTTGCTGCAAGTAGTCTCAGTTTGGAAGAAGTATTAAATTGTTGGTTGAGTTGCCTACGAGAGTTCAGCTTTGGCACCATTTCTGTTATATATCAAAAATTATGGGCCATATGCTCCAATTATGGAGACTGGATTAGAAATACTGAAGTAATGAACTTGGAATTATTTATTAAGTTGACTTTGGATGGTTCAGCTTGTCACCTTAGGAATACTTGGGTTATTTTGAATATTGATTCAGGCGATTAGTTTAGGAATATATATTCATGATCATTAATTATCTCCATCAGCTATTGTTTTGTGAATCAATGGTTTTATGAAAAGGTACTAATAAGGAATGAATTAAGATGACTTCTAATTAACCTTTGTTTATATAAGGTTTTGTCATAGTTTATTTTTCCTTTTTTGACATCTCATAGTTTTTTTCCCTACAATTTGAAATGTCGTAGGAGAAGCATAATTCCACTTCTCTTTATTTCCGAGGAAGTGGGATTTACAGACACTGGATTATGGATAGAATTGTTAAACTATATATTTCTCCAATTGTGACATGAGTATGAACAAACACCTTGCATGTTTTCTTGGAGTTCCTTGACGATTTTCACGCTCAGCGAATGTATAGAAGGAATACAGCTTCTGAAATTCGAACACCAGCGGAAACTTTGTGAAATTCCAGAGATCCACGCTGATCCAAAAATGAACCCAAATTATGATTTAGAAGAAGACACCAAACTTGGCAATAACAGTAAGCCTGGTAACACTACATTTTTGGGCTTTGTGGACAAGGAAGTTTATTTTCCGCTGGTTATTTTGTTTGCTTTTGCTTTTCTTACTTAGACGTATTTGTACTAAATCTTGTACTCAGGTACTGAAGAGGGGCTGATCCAGTTAGTTGGGAGTAATAGAAGTGATGAAAAAATAGATGCGAGTGGATCACAGAGTTTGGAGAAATATGGAAGTCAAGTAAATATTTCTAGCTTGGCAACTGCTGGGAGTGATCAAACCATGATGAAATCTGGATTAGAAACTTCAATCACAACTGGCTCCATGGGAAACTTGTCGTCTGCTAATATTATTGAAACTGAAAATTTGTGGCACTATCGTGATCCGAATGGTAAAATTCAAGGACCATTTTCCATGATGCACCTGCGGAAGTGGAGCATGACTGGACTATTTCCACCTGATATGAGGATATGGACAAATCATGAGGAATATGACTCTGTGCTTCTGAATAATGCCTTAAACGGGCGATTCCATGAAGCATCAAAGTTGCCAGATAACATTTCTTCACAGTCCCAAGAATGTGAAGCTATATCTGATAATAGATTTGTTAGTTGTGATACTGAAGTTGTGAGGGCAGATGAATCGGGTTCCTCCTGGCCACATTTGGGTTTCAACGACGGTACACAACATGGAGAGAAAAATTCAAGTGGAAGAATTGAAATTCAGATGAATGGTGGAAATGATTGTGAAAATAAACTGAGTCAAGTAGGTCAATCTTCTCAAGAAAATTTGGGTTCTATCTTAAGTTCGAAAAATATGGAAACTAGCTCTGATTTTGTACCCATAATCAAGTCACCCACTAATTTATCTAAACATGATGGTGGCATAGACCTCTCACGTCCGCCTCTGACACCTGAGACAAGCATCAAGGACTGGGAAGTTCAGACAGCTGAAAAGCAGCAGGCTGTTTGTTCAAATGTTGCTTTGCAAAGTTCTGGTATCTTCAAACTGCCAAGTGCTGCTCCTGATGAATGGTGTGGATATGACCCTGAGCATGCAAAAGCTTCAGTCGAGGAATGGGATTCTGGTCTTGTCTCTGGATCTTCACTAAAACCTCCTAAACCTCTTGGTGATGCTGATACTGCTCTGGCTAACATGCTGACTCTTTCTTCTTCCTCCCATCCTACTTCAGATATAACTAGTTGGCAAGCATTGAGCAATGAAAAGATTGAGATTGATGCTCTTGGTGAGGATTTAGTATCAGATTTGTTGACTCAGGTCATGGAATCTCAAGGTGGCTTGCCTTCCCCTACTTCAGCCATTAAGTTTGAGAAGGAATTAATTCAAGATTGTAATGATGGTTGTTTTAGTTCCATCGAGTTCAGTCTTACACGTGATCCCGGAAAAAGTGAAGCCTTGAGCTCCAGTGGGGAGCTACAGTTGACTTGTCAGTCTCAGGTGAATGCTGTTGATCCATTTAGGAGTTCATGTGTACAGTCATCGGCAAGCAGTGAAGGAGAAACGAATGGTCCAGTTTTCCGAGCGGACGCTGGATCAGAATTCCACCCACCCGCACCCAACACAAGTCAAGACATGGTTGGCACGACATTGGCTCTTGGCACAGGATCTGAAACTGTGGACCCTGGTTGGGGAACGGTCCAGGGTAACATTAATCTGGTGACTGTGCAGGGTAATGTCAATCTGGTATTGGGTGGACCTGCTCAAGGAATTCCGAACTTAGGGTTCACAAACCCGGGGACATCATGGGGAAATCCAAACATGAACCGTAGTGCTCAGAATGGGAGTCTTCCATGGGATAACCAATGGAAAATTGGTGGGGAAAGGTTTACTAGCCCTAGAGATTGGGGTTATCAAAGCGGTGACCAAGGATTTGGAAGGGGCAGACCCCCATGGGGCAGGCATCCGTATGGAGGTGGTGGTGGATATTCAAGACCTCTTCCAAAAGGGCAGCGTGTATGTAAATTCTATGAAGGTGGGCATTGCAAAAAAGGAGCATTCTGTGACTATCTACATCCCTGATGGTCTAGTTGAACGACAATTTTCTTGCCGACTACGTGTTAGTATAATTTATTCTTCAGAGCTCTCTGTAGGTGTAATTTTTTGGCTTCAGTTAAGTTATTGGCTATATAGCGTGCAATTCAATCAATTGACTTGTATAGTCCTTTTGAGTGCCAAAGATAGATGTGACTAGATTGCCCAATTTGTGTATCACCATATTGTTGTTTTGTCCTTCTTTGTAAAGCCAGATGAGTGCTGTAATTTGCTTCAAAAGTTTTTGCAGTTCTCTAGATCAAGTATAAATTGTTCTATTTATATTTCTGACTGTATAGGGCGAAGAAAGACTTCAGGACTTCATGAAGTTGATGCTTTCACAACTTCTATCTCCAGACATCTCCGGTAGTAAGAAAGTGTAGTCTTTTTATGGAACATTCAGTCAATGCAGTCCATCTTTCAAGTCCAGTCTGTGAATTGTGGAAGAAATCACTAAATGGTCAATGCCAGAAGCTTATTTTTACGATCTACAGTCCGAGCCAAATATTTGCGAAATTTTTAGATGTACTAGAATAACCGTACCCCAACTTATATAATCCATGGTAGAAGAATCACCCAATTTTCTTGTTGGTCAATGTTCAAATGCTTATCAGACCACTAATTAGATCATGCAATGGAATCGTCTATGTGCATACGATCCAATAGAGAGCAAGTGAATGGCATTACAAGTTCACAACTCGTGGTGGAGTTTTGCTCCTTGAGATTACAATGAAGAGACATGTTGCTAATGAAGATACGGTGTTGGGAAAATATTTGATTTGTCACGTAGGCCGTCATGTAATTAATTGTGTAAAATGCTATTTTAAAGTTAAACTTAAAATTAAAGTGATTTACTAAGTAATTGAGTTTTGGACAATTAAATAAAGTGTGAGTCAAATTATATGTGTAGAGACCAGATCCATTATGGTTGTCTTCGATGATGGACCAAATACATATGGAAACTATATAAAATGTTAAGCCTCCAATTCATATGCAACTTCTCATTCTCTGTGTCATCCTATCAACACAAGAATAGAAAAGAAAGTATATTGAAGAGGAAGATAAAAAAAATCCACAATTAAGAACACGCAATCTACAATTAAGAATCAAGAAGAATGGATTCAAGAATCAAAACTATGGATCAAGAAGCAAACCAAAAACAAGAATTAAAGAATCAAGGGAGTCAATAATTAAGATTCAAGATCTGAAATCAAGATTAAGTATTAAAGAATCATTCTCAATGAATTAAGATATGTTCCGCATTTTATTGCGTGAATGTGTGATTGAAAATGAGTTTTGATTTAATGAACGTCAAATAGGGCCTTAGTAGTGGCATCTCTCTTTTATATGTAGTAAAAATCTTCTAAAATATTTCGGAATATAACGAAGGTTGGTTGATGCTCAATGCTTTGTCGAAATAAAGAAAGCATATGTGACTCGACATAGTTCTTGATTTTGATTTAGGGTTAAATGAAAAAAGTCATTTTTTTCCTATATTCTTCTTCAAAGATGTCATGTCTTTCTTTATGATCCATCTTTAAGAGAAATAACTACTCTTAGTACTATA
>CAIGRF010010858.1:36818-49518 GCA_903798235.1 Fraxinus ornus | reverse complement strand
TTTTTTTTTTTTTTTTTTTTTTTTTTGCAAAAATTGCATTTTAGAATAGTGATCTGATGGATAATGTATGGTTAATAAATAATAAAAAATTTGAATTTGCGTGTAATATTATTTTATTGAAGAATGTATAATTAAAAATAAAAGATTAAAAAATATATTTTTAAAATAATGGGGATCAAACAATAATAAAAATACCAGAATACTCAAATCAAAAATATTCACCAAGTTTCAAATACTCAAATCAAAAATAGATGGATATAAAATATATTTCCTTCAATTGATTGGAAAACAAGTTTGATTCAACATGAAAATTATCAGAGAGAAAACGTGAAATGAAGAATGAAGAGCAATCTCATTCAATTAAAATTGAATAGGTATATTTACATGGTATTTAAATAGAAAGAAAATATTCCATTTAACTAACTAACTAATATCCTCAACTACCAGCTAACTCTAGCTGTTAATTCCAGCTCACTCCAGCTCGTATTACTCCCCCTCAAGATGGAGAGTGGAGGCTAAGGACACCCATCTTGGATAGTAAGGGAAATAGGAGAGGAGTGGGTAGTGCCTTAGTAAAAACGTGATGAAGGGAAAATAATAATTTCATGGAACTTCGGGTTTGTCCGTTTTTGACGAATTGATAATCCAATTCAATTGAAAAGGGGCCGATGATCATAACACACGGCCTTTGGCCCTGATGCACGTCAGATTTTAGGCAAATTTCGTCGTTTAGGCTCTCAATTAAGCGTTTTTGCCGTTTATGACAATATTTGATTTAGCAATATCTCATTCAATAAGATTCGGATTGCGATTCCGTTTGTTGGGGGACGACTCTGATGATTAGGAGAATCAAGATCCGTCTAATCTCAATTTTTTCCATTTATGGAAAAAATAATATTTTTCCATTATTATGTAATATTTTCGGATTTTCTTAGGTTTTCGATATTTAAATGTTGTAAGCCATTTGAGGTGGATTCAGTTTTGAATGAAATAAAATTTTATTGAATTTCTCTTAATTGAAATTCTTTTTATGAGATTTTTGTCTTTCCTATAAGCTTCCCCTGCATCAGTTGGTATCAGAGCCGAAGTCGTTCCTTCACCATGCCGTCAAGGAGACGTCAAGAAGCCCGTGAAACCCTAGTAGAGGAGATATATACACGTGATAAAATCGCACAACTGCGTCGACAAGTGGAGTGGCTGACACAACAAGTCAATACACTTATGCCGAAGCAACATGTGCCTGGAGGTCGTGGTCGTCGTGGGCAGGTTCCAATTGAGGAAGTCCAACACCATGATCGAAAAATTCAGGATGTCACGATTGAAGACATTGAAGAAGCAACAATGGAGGAAGAGTTTGATTATGAAGGTCATAATGTATTTGACAATGAAGACCCTGAAGAAGCAATAGAGAATGAAGAGTTTGATTATGACAGTCCGCCTATATTTGACAATGAAGGTGTAGAAGAAGCAATAAAGGAGGAAGAGTTTGATTACGACGGTCCGCCTGTATTTGACAATGAAGGTGTATAAGAAGCAGCGGAGGAGAAGGAGTTTGTGGTTGGTGATGTGAGTCAAACGTTGGTGGTGAGGCGGAGTTTTCAAACTCCTCTGAAAAATAACACTGACTGGTTGCATAATAATATCTTCCAGTCGACGTGTACTGTTGAGGGAAAGAAAAGTGTGTTGCTTCCAGATAAGGGCTCAGTAAAAATAGTTAGGGATGGCGCCAATTTACTGACCAAAGTGAAGTTCGAGACAAATATGAAAGTATATGGGATAGTGTATGTGTTTGTGGAAAAGTCAATTGACAATGAGTATGAGGTCACTCGCAGGGTTCAGTCATTGCTAGAGGAGTTTCACAAGGACTTTCCAGAAAAGCCTCCAGATGGATTGCCGTCAGAGCTTCCATTTTGTGGTGATAATTTTGATGATGATGAGGTTTCTTTCCCGTCAAATTCGAGGGCGAATTTTTCTCATCCCGGGGAGAATGATGAAGGCAAAATAATAATCTCATGGAACTTCGGGTTTGTCCGTTTTTGACAAATCTTGTCGTTTAGACCCTCAATTAAGCGTTTTTGCCGTTTATGGTGATATTTGATTTAGCAATATCTCATTCAATAAGATTCGGATTGCAATTCCGTTTGTTGGGGGACGACCCTGGTGATTAGGAGAATCAAGATTCGTCATAATCTCAATGTTTTCCATTTATGAAAAAAATAATATATTTCCATTATTATGTAATATTTCCGATTTTTCTTAGGTTTTCGATATTTAAATGTTGTAAGCCATTTGAGGTGGATTCAGTTTTGAATGAAATAAAATTTTATTGAATTTCTCTTAATTGAAATTCTTTTTGTGAGGTTTTTGTCTTTCCTATAAGCTTCCCCTACATCAAAACGTCTGCCAGTTGGTGCTGTGTTCGAATAGGAAAGAGCTTGAGGAAACTATCAGTAAGTTTATCCCTGACAAAGTGGCAGTCAATCTTTATATGTTTGGTGCGCTCATGGAAAATTGGATTTGAAGCAATATGGATGGCCGCTTGATTGTCACAGAAGATTATTGCAGGAGAATGTGGGGAAATTTGTAGATCAAGGAGCAATTGATGAATCAAAATCAACTCACTAGTAATAGACGCCAAAGCTCGGTACTCTACTTCAGCAGATGATCTGGAAATGGTAGTCTGCTTCTTAGCCTTCCACGATACTAAAGACTCTCCAAGTAACACACAAAATCCTGTAACGGATTTTCTTAAATCAAGGTAGGACCCCCAGTCTGCGTCTGCAAAAGCTCTCAACTGAAAAGAAGAGTGTGCAGGAAATAAAATTCCTTGACCTGGGGTAGATTTTATGTACCTCAACAGGTGNGGTCACTCGCAAGGCCCAGCCATTACTAGATGAGGTTCTTAAGGACTTTCCAGAAAAACCTCCAGATGGATTGCCGGCAGAGCTTCCATTTTGTGGTGATAATTTTGATGATGATGAGGTTTCTTTCCCGTCAAATTCGAGGGCGAATTTTTCTCATCCCGGGGAGAATGATGAAGGCAAAATAATAATCTCATGGAACTTCGGGTTTGTCCGTTTTTGACAAATCTTGTCGTTTAGACCCTCAATTAAGCGTTTTTGCCGTTTATGGTGATATTTGATTTAGCAATATCTCATTCAATAAGATTCGGATTGCAATTCCGTTTGTTGGGGGACGACCCTGGTGATTAGGAGAATCAAGATTCGTCATAATCTCAATGTTTTCCATTTATGAAAAAAATAATATATTTCCATTATTATGTAATATTTCCGATTTTTCTTAGGTTTTCGATATTTAAATGTTGTAAGCCATTTGAGGTGGATTCAGTTTTGAATGAAATAAAATTTTATTGAATTTCTCTTAATTGAAATTCTTTTTGTGAGGTTTTTGTCTTTCCTATAAGCTTCCCCTACATCA
Source organism: Fraxinus ornus (assembly GCA_903798235.1). Taxonomy (NCBI): domain Eukaryota; kingdom Viridiplantae; phylum Streptophyta; class Magnoliopsida; order Lamiales; family Oleaceae; genus Fraxinus; species Fraxinus ornus. Next base: position 46,080 of record CAIGRF010010858.1, on the reverse strand, counting down.
AAACGTCTGCCAGTTGGTGCTGTGTTCGAATAGGAAAGAGCTTGAGGAAACTATCAGTAAGTTTATCCCTGACAAAGTGGCAGTCAATCTTTATATGTTTGGTGCGCTCATGGAAAATTGGATTTGAAGCAATATGGATGGCCGCTTGATTGTCACAGAAGATTATTGCAGGAGAATGTGGGGAAATTTGTAGATCAAGGAGCAATTGATGAATCAAAATCAACTCACTAGTAATAGACGCCAAAGCTCGGTACTCTACTTCAGCAGATGATCTGGAAATGGTAGTCTGCTTCTTAGCCTTCCACGATACTAAAGACTCTCCAAGTAACACACAAAATCCTGTAACGGATTTTCTTAAATCAAGGTAGGACCCCCAGTCTGCGTCTGCAAAAGCTCTCAACTGAAAAGAAGAGTGTGCAGGAAATAAAATTCCTTGACCTGGGGTAGATTTTATGTACCTCAACAGGTGGTGGACTACATCTAAATGTGGTTACCTTGGTTGGGATACAAACTGGCTTAACTTGTGAATCGCAAATGTGATATCAGGTCTCGTGATGGTCAAGTACAATAACCACCCAACTAACCTTCTATACAGTGATACATCAGCTAAAACATCACCTTCAAAGGAGCTGAGACGAATCTTTGGATCCATAGGTAAAGAGGTGGGCTTGCAGGTCAAAAAGCCTGAGTCTTCAAGGAGTCGAAGAGTACAGTGGCGTTGTGATAAGAAAATGCCTCTAGATGATTTGGAAATTTCTAAGTCCAAGAAGTATTTCAGCTGCCCCAGATCTTTTAGCTTGAATTGGCTATGTAAGAGAGCCTTCAATGTTTTCACTTCTTGATGGTTTGGCCCTGTGATGATTATATCATCTACATACACAAGTAAGGCCACAAAAGAAGCACCAGTGCCTTTAGTAACAATGAATAGTCAGACTTCGACTGGTTATACCCATTTTGGATTAGCGCATGTGAGAATTTTGCAAACTACTGTCTTGAGGTCTGTTTCAAATCGTATATTGACTTGTGTAGTTTACGTACTAGGTGCTCCCCCTGTTTGCCAGAATCAACCTGATTAATGTATTCCATTGGAAGCCCCATATAAATCTCCTCGAATAAATCACCGTTGAGGAATGCATTATTGACATCCAACTGTGTAATCTCCCATTTATGTGCTGCAGCAATGGCTAAAAGAACCTTGACAATCACTAACTTAGCCACAGGAGAAAATGTTTCAACAAAGTCCAATCCCTCCTGCTGCGTGTAACCCTTAGCCACAAGCATTGCCTTGTATCTATCTATGCTTTCTTCTAATTTATACTTGACTTTGTAAATCCACTTGCAGCCTATGGAATGCTTTCCCTTAGGAAGGTTTGTAATGGACCGGGTATTGTTTAGTTCCATGACTTTCAGTTCATCGTCCATATCCTCTCTCCAATGAGCAAACTTTACCGCTTGATGATAAAATTGAGGTTCAAAGTTTGAAGAAATAGATAGAAGAAATTTACTGTGTGTAAGGGAAAAGCAGCTATAGGAAATATAGTTAGAAATTGGATAAGGTGATTTGTCATCTAATGGCTGTAAATTCCTTAGGAAATTGCAATGGAAATCCCTAAGGTATGGAGGTGGGATGCTAGTTCTGGAAGATCATCTGGTATGAATAAGGTTTGTAGAAGGATTAGTGATAGAAGAAGAGGATTGGCTTGCAAGTTTTGAGAGTCACTTGCAGACTCAGTTGGTATTTTAGGTGATAACATATTGGGAAAATTTGGGAGAGGATTAGTATCATAATTATGATGAATAATTGGGATAGGAATAGAGATATCAGGTGCGGCTTTTGGCAAAACAAAGTCAGGGAATGGATCAACGTGTGTTGAATGATCAGATATGGAATGAAATGGGAAATGTTGTTCATGAAAAACAACATCCCTGGATACTAAGAATGTTTTGGAGACAATGTCATAGAGTTTGTAGCCTTTTATACCTGGGGGATAACCAAGGAAGATGCAAACTTTTGCTCTAGGGTGGAATTTTAACCTTTGAGATGAAAGAGTAGAGGCAAAACACAGACAGCCAAATACCTTTAACAAAGAGTAGTCAACTAGAGTGTATACATTAGGGAAAAAGGAGATTTATTTTGAAGAACTGAAGTTGGAGTCCTATTAATAAGGTAAGCAGCAATTAAAACACATTCCCCCCAGAATTTGATAGGAATTCTAGCTTGAAAATACAAAGCTTTGGCAACATTGAGAAGATGTTAATGTTTTCTCTCAACAACGAAGTTTTGTTCAGGCCTTTCAACATAAGAGAACTGGTGTAGGACCCCTTTTGAATTAAAAAATTCAGTAAATTGCAGCTCAGGGGCATTGTCTGATCAGAACCTTTTGATTGACTTATGAAACTGAGTTTCAATCATTTTGAAAAATTTGGGAATTATAAAGAGGCGTCTGATTTATGTCTCATGAGATAAACCCATGTGAAACGAGTGTAATCATCTACTAGTGTTAGAAAATACTTATATCCTGAATGTGTAGGGACATCGTAAGGGCCCCATGTGTCACAATGGACAAAATCAAAAATGTTATCAGACATATGATTGTAAGAAGCAAATGACAGCCTTCTTTGCTTGGCTAATGGACAGATTTGACGAGGAACTGATATATTGTTCTTGTTTTTATTACGAACTATAGGTAGTTGGTCCTTTAACAATTCCAACTTCTGAAATGACAAGTGACAAGCATGTGATACCAAACATGAACATTTACATTGTTAACAGATGAACAAACAGAAACATGATTACTACTAATTCTCACTACATCAAATGAGCCATCTTTCAATATGTATAACTCAGCCAATCTCTCACACTTGCCAATCATCTTATGGCTGTGCAAGTCCTGAATAAAACACGAATCAGTAAGAAATTGCACTGCCACATGTGAATCTTTAGTCAAAGAACTCACTGACATCAGGTTGAATTTGAACTCTGGTACATATAGCACATCCTTTGATATCAAATTGGGAGTCACTTTCACTGTCACAATAAACTTAACAAAAATTCTTTCATGATTTGGTGGAGTGATGAAAGCGTTTTTCACATATTTCATATCTAGAAATGCTGAATAATGTGAACAAATATGACTGGTGGCTCCTGAATCAATGACCCAATGTTTAGGGGAATTAGCTAACATGTTACTGGAAGTGGAAAAACAAGTACCTGATACTTGATTTGAGTGCACACTTTCTTCTCTAGTATCCACCTTCACAGATGTTAAGTGGCTGCTCAACATATTCATCAGTTGTTGATATTGGCCTTGATTTAAAGTCTGCATGAAATCCTCTATACCTCTCTGTTTTTGTTCTAAAACACTTCATAAACTTGATTAGCATCAATGTAATTTGGTGATTTGTTTCCAGCAGGTTGAGCAATAGATTGAAGTCTCTGTTTGCTCTTGAATCCAGGTGGATAATCGTACAACTTGTAGTACTTATCCACAGTATGGTCAGCATAACCACAATAAGTGCACATAGGTCTCTCCTTTCTTGGCAACTTATTATGCACTTGCCCAATGTTACTCCTTTTCACATCATTTCTGGCATAAAATGCCATTGAATCACCAGCTAATCCAGTGGCATTTGAAGTGGCAATAACATTCCTTTGATGTTCTTCTTGAGAGACAAGAGAAAACACCTTGTTAATAGGAGGTATAGGGTCCATGAGCAGTAGTTGACCTCTGACCTGAGCAAAGGAATCATTTAAACCCATCAGAAATGACACCACGTATTATGTTTGATAATGATCAGCTAGCTTCTTAGATCCACCATAGCTACAACTTCCACATGAACACACTGGTCTATAGTTGCTTAATTCTTCCCAGATTGTCTTCAATTTTGTAAAGTAGGTACTCACTGATGACTGACCTTGAGTGTGATTCATCGGTTCGCGCCTTAATTGGAAGATGCGTGGTCCATTACGCTGTTGGTACCTTTCCTTCAAATTAGTCCAAATATCATGAGCAGATTCTGAGTAAATCACACTAGCAGAGATCTCCTTAGAAGTTGAATTAAGTATCCATGAGATAACAATGTTATTATTTCGGATCCATTAACTGAGAAGATCATCATCATCTTCAGGTCGAATTATAGAACCATCGATGAATTCTATTTTATTTTTGACTGATCATGCAATCAACATAGATCTGCTCCATGAAGTATAATTCTATCCAGTTAATGGTTGAGATACAAGGATCAGCCTTGCGTTATCAGAATTGTGCAAATAGTAAGGATTTTGGCTATCGTCAGTGGAGGAATTTCCGAAATTTCCATGAATAAAAGCTTCAGTTGCCATGGCAATTTTGATCGGGATTGAATTCAAAAATTAATAGCAACAAAAGAAGAATCAAGAGGATTTTCAGAGTTTAAGCGGAAGAAAAAAATAATGCTCTGATACCATATCAAAGAAAAAACGTGAAATGAAGAATGAAGAGCAATCTCATTCAATTAAAATTGAATCACTATATTTACATGGTATTTAAATAGAAAGAAAAGATTCCATTTAACTAACTAATATCATCAACTGTCAGCTAACTACAGCTGTTAATTCCAGCTCGTATTAAAAATTAATAAATTCCAAAATTAAGTTACGCCATAAGTTTGAACCTTTTTAAAGTTAAAAGTCTCCAAACACTTCGATTCACAGATTCTTTCAAAGTTGCCCAATTTCAATAAAACATAGAAAATAAGAAACCTTTTTTTTTTTTTTTCTGAAATGATTTAGTTTTCAAAATGCATCCGAAACGATAAGGCTAGCGTTCTAGAACGTTACTGTGCATCCCTGTTTCAATGTTGTCTCACACTTTGTCCTGGTCCACTGACGAGGAGGAAACCCAACAGCATATCGTGGAATGACATGTCATTTCCACCTATGCATGATCTGCCACATTAACTCATGTGAGATAACGAAATGAAGTATGCAATGGCTACTAGATAACCTCCTTTTGCTTTTTCAATATAAAAGCCTTTTGATTTGTCTGTTCGTTCAGCCAAATGTTGTACACTTCAGTTCAATCCAAGCCCTGAATCTTCTCTTCAACTGTCCACTGCAAACTCATAGTTTCATAAAATCATCTTGCATATTTTCTTCCTATGTTCCAATACATTACATACGCAATATAGGAACTCATTTGACATGACTTCTACAAAGATAAAAGCTGCTTCTGAAACTAAAAAAGAAGCTCTTGAACGTATTTTGATGCTTTTAGAGGAAGTTGACTTAAAGTAGCTTCCTTAGAAAGCTACTCTACAAGAATCAAAAGCAAAACTTTGTCAAACGAGCCCTAAGTCACCAATGGTAGTGATAGTAACATATTCATATCAGCTGCAGCTGCATTCATTCTCCTGATCATAATAATGCATAACAGAATTAAGTAAAAATGTACTAACCATATTTCCTACATCCACCTCCAGGAAGAGAGTACTACAATCACGCTGCCCCTCACCCAGTATACCAGTGCCCCACGTGCTGCCCTACAAAGGATCGATTCAACAAATTATAATTTCCAAGAAGATAAGACGCCACTACAATAGACAAGATTTCATAGTAATGCAGTGAGCCGGTATAGTACCTCACCAAACAAGCGAAAATAAGAAAAATCCTTCTGATTGTGACATAAATCTATGTACACAGCTCTTACATGTGTATGCATCTATTCAACTAGAACTATTTACAAGTAGCAGCCTCCGAGGGAAGGAAGCACAATTAAGCTCCAATACCATCAAACGAAATTATCCACAGCCAAATTCAAATGGATTGCAAGCACATGTTATTTGAAAACAGAGCACAAAAGCAGATTAGTAGCAAACATAACCATCTTCAACAGATGTCTTTAAATTGTCTTAGATATGGAAATAAGAACTTCAACTGATTACTATAAGATATCGATAGCAAACGTGTATTTTTCAGCTTATCAGCATGTATAAGAAAAGGGACAATAAATAAAGGAAAGGGAATGATCAGTTTGCTGAACAACCAGCTAACCAGAAACACGAATTAGGAAGAAGAAAAGGAAATGTTGAATAATGATTCATTCATTCAATTCACTCTTCTTTATGAAGATTCAATCACAAATATATATACAACAAATTCTAACAACTCTATACAAGTGTCAAGAAACTATTGGCACACTAATCATACACAACTAACAATAACAGAATTGGCATCTGCTCCTCTCCAGCATGTGCGTCTGTTCCCTGCAGTGCATTTTCTGCTGATGCATCTTCTAAGCTCTTCTCGATTGTTCCTGCTTGCAATCTTCAGCTTGTGACCAAGTGTAACTCTGAATTTCAATAGCAAGAGTTTAATAGCTCTACAGCTTATTCACAAACAAAAAACAACTATCAATATTTACAGAAACAAATATATGAAAGTTAGGGTGAACCACATCCAAGAGAGAAAAATATGGCACCAAAAGACGTCTTCTTCAAAGCTGTTATAAGTGACTAGCTGCAGAATAGAATCGAAACAGCATAAAAAACATCTAATCTTCATTATTGAAAGGATACATATGAGCAAGATCAATTCTTGGCTTCCTTTCAACCTTTGAGTCCCCTGGTACAAGAGAGAGGAGATATAAACCAGCTACATTTAAGATGATAACATAGTGAATGACTGCTTCGGGACATCTTCAGAATTGAAATTAAGTGACTTCGTCTGCAAAACAGAATCGAAAGAGAGTAAAAAATATCTAATCTTCATTATTGGAAGGATACATAAGAGCAATATCAATTCTTGGCCTCCTTTCAACCTTCGCTTCCCCTGATACAAGAGAGATGAGTTATAAATCAGCTACATTTAAGATAACAAACAACCATCAAATAATCATAAACTGCACTCAACACGAGGACCAGGAAGTGTATTGTGGAGACCATGAGAATCAAAGAATCGTAGTGACATAACACTTATGGTTTTCAACTTTCAACTAAAGATCTCCCAATTGATTTACAAGATCTTGTAAATCCTCACCCCAATCTGGCGTTTTTGCTACCAAATCTTCCACTTCTGCAACTAATGGTTCATTGGCTGCCAAGATTTCTTCGGTTTGATAGTCAACAATGAGATCTTCCCCGAGCATTTCCTCCAACATACCCTCTGCAATAGAATTCAACTCGGTGCCAGGGCCAATCTCTGATGTAGTGTCCTTCGGAGAGGGAAATAATGTCTCTATCTCTAATTGAATGTTCACAAGCTCCTCCTCATCTTGACTTGTATAGTTCAAAGACTGATTAATGCCCACTGCAACGGATACAGCATCCTGCGAATTCTCGACACTTGGACTCATAGTTAGTCTCCTCTTTTGCCCAATTTCTAAGCGCTCTTGCTTCTGCGCATATTTATCCATATAATCCTGGACAAACATCGGATTTCCGAAGGCTTTAGCAATGAAACCCATCATTTGTTGTTGCTTCCTTTCAGTGCTGCGAATTCTTTCTTCAATTTCCATGATCTTCTCCCTTGAGTTATGCTGCTGTTGTTTCAGATTCACAATTTCCATCATCAACTCATCCCTATCATGTTTCAGTCTTTCGACTTCTTCTTCCACACCAAAATGCCCCAACTCAACACATGAACTTCCTCCTTGCGAAGTCGAGCTTTGCAAGACATTTCGTCTCCTCTTGATTGTCTTCAAAAGATGCTTCTGTCCTCCCAAAAATCCCTCATTAGCAAATTCCCATCTATCGGGATCCACCTTTCTAAAGCCCTACATGTTTCAATAATTGAGTTATTATAAAATCCAAAAATAAAATAGATACAAACTATTCATAATCATCAGAAACAGAGGGAAAAAAAACCCTAAATTGTTTCTTCCGGTAACAGCAAACATGTTAGAATGACCATGGCAATTGCAAAAACATGAAATCAAAACCAACCCATATCAAGTAAAACGAAAAAAATTGAAAAAAGAAAAAGAAAATAATATGAAATTGTCATGGATTATTGAAAAACTTACATATGTGTTAAGCTGGCGAATGAAGCTAGAGAAATTGCTGTGCTTGAAGTACTTAGGGAGAAGAATGGTGGAGAATTTGTGAGAATCCCACACAATAAAACTGTTCCTACTCCTGCTCCAAGAAATAACTGCATCTGTAGAAGAATCCTCCACAATCTCAAAAATCTTGATCAGAAAAGGCGGTGGACCCACCTCATGCAACCCCTCCATTGGCTGTACAGACACTGTACCGGTGTCGGTGGTTGTTAACTCGTCTTCCAGCTTCTCTGCCATGCCTTCCATTGATTTCACTTTCTTGAAGTACACTAATATATTTTGTCAGGGTTCAAGATTATTGAATTTTCTATAAAGAATAGATTTTCAGAGAGTGAGGCTGAGAGTGAGGATATTTATATATGGATGTGGAGTGGAAGTTCTAGAAAATTTGAGAGAAGAAGACGAAAATCGAAAATGGGAGACCTCTGTCAATAATTTACTAATTTATATATATTTTTAATTTATTTTTTAAATTTAGAAGTTTCCTTAGAGGTGCACGACTGATATGCTGTGGGACAGTTCAGGGCTAATTCAGATATTTTGTAAGAAGAATCTAGAAACTTCTCAATGTTTAGGGTATAACTACTTTGCTAATTGGGCTTAGGATAACATGCAGTTTGTAAAACTTGGGAACAAGTCACACCGGCATTAAGCCCTTGCTTGAGGTCCATTATTTGAATAAATTGATTTTGAAATAATGTTTTTTTTTTTTTTTTGAATAATGTGTGATTAAAAAGTAAGAAATTTTTTTGAATTTATGTGTAATATTATTTTATTGATAGAATGTGTAATAGATAAAAGGAGAGAAAAATAAGTTAAAATTTAATGGAGTCCAAACATGGGTTGAAAGAATGAATAATGTTAGAGTAATGCTATTTATTATTACTGAGGTTATAATTTCAGTTTAGGTGACATTAATGTGACATTAAATAATAAGTGAAATGAAACAAGTTGTTTAATTCCATCTTTTATTTAGCATATCATCTAGCGTCATCTAGACTAATGTTGTAATTCCAGCGGGACTACATATCATTATTCATAATATTATTCATAGTGAAAACTATCAATAATCATATTATGTGACATTCACATGACAACTTGTTATTTGATGCATAAATCAATAAAAAACTACCACTTAATAACGCGCTCGCGCGCGCGCGCGCCCACACACACACACACACACACACACACACACACACACACACACACACACACACACACACACA